>OX352772.1:254765219-254895738 GCA_947095535.1 Poecilobothrus nobilitatus | reverse complement strand
AATTAGAAAAAACGAGGAAGAGTGCAGTAGAGTAGACTGTGTCAACTCTGGGATACCCGTAAGAACGTAATATATCCTATTATAAAACTTGATCATCTTTTAAAAACATCCAGATGTTTTAGTACCGAACTACAGAGATATATTTATGTAAATTGTGGAGTTGTATGACAGCTACCCGAATCTATTGCGCCTAGCTTCATTAAGTTCCAAGAAATGCAAGAAGCCTAAACCGGCTGCATTAGATGAATCAAATTTTACAAAAGTTTTTGGCATGCAACTCGACACTTTTTCACTAAATTTCAGATAGCTAGATTCAATAGACACTAAGTTCTTTTCATTTAAAAAGAGATTTTGTATGGCAGCTACCCGAACCCGTCACAACACCACAACCAGATTTTGCAGAAGTTGTTGCCATAAAACTTGATCATCATTCGCAAAATTTCAGATACCTAGATTGAACAGACACTGGGTTATTTCTATTTAAAGAAAAACGTTGTATGGCAGCTACTCGAACCCGGGAGCCGAAAATGCTGGAGTTAAATAGCAAAACTAACAATTTTACAAAAGTGACGTAAAAAAATTTTCAACCTCCTAGCTCTTCTATTTTTTTGAGTTATCGTGCGGACGGACACTGAGTTCTTTTCATTTAAAAAGAGATTTTGTATGGCAGCTACCCGAACCCGTCGTACCACCACAATCAAATTTTGCAGAAGTTGTTGCCATAAAACTTGATCATCATTTGCAAGATTTCAGACGCCTAGCTTTATTAACTTCCAAGAGGTGTAAGAAGCCTGAACCGGCTGCTCTAGACCAATAAAATTTTACAAAAGTTGTTGTCATGTAACTCGATACCTCTTTACTAAATTTCAGATTCCTAGCTTTAATAAACACTGAGTTATTCTCATTTAAACGGAGAAGTTGTATGGCAGCTACCCGAATCCGCCGCGCCAACACAACCAAATTTTACAGAAGTTGTTGCCATAAGACTTGATCATCATTTGCAAAATTTCAGAAACCTAGCTTGAATAGATACTAAGTTATTTCTATATAAAGAAAGAAGTTGTATGGCAACTACCCGAACCCGCCCACCGAAAATGTTGGATTTAAATAGCAAAACTAACAATTTTGCAAAAGTGACGTAAAAAAAAGTTCAGCCTCCTAGCTCCTTTATTTTTTGAGTTATCGTGCGGACGGACGGACGGACATCGGCTTAATCGACTCAGAATTCGATTCTGAGCCGATCCATACCTTTGACACTATATCTAGCTCGGCTCCTTTAAGGTGAAACAAACGTAATGGCAAATGTATTATACCCTTAAACATAGTTCATACGGGTATAATAAGCATACTCAACTTAATACATAACGAAAACGTAATTTGTCTACCATCTGTATGACATAATTACAAATTTCAATTTAAATCTTCTGATTACATAGTTTCTATTTTAGAATTTTCTACATAGAAATTAATACCCTTTTGATTTTCCTTTTTGTTTTCACCTTCTAATTTCATAACATACAAACCACCCTATACCAGGTATTCAGAAATTTAAGAATGCAATATATTCTTAATAAATTTATCTTGATAATTCAATTTATTTTTTTACCTTTTTTTCTATCTTTTAAATAATACACAAATATTGTAAACAAAACCAGATTTAATCAAACGAAAAAAAGAAAAAGGTACATGTGGACGCTAATTTATATTTTGAATTTCTTTTCAACCTTTTTATATGCAACATATATATGTAGATATATATTCTACGTTCTTACTATACTATACTATACCAATCTATTTGCATTCAACTTTTCTTGCCTCTTTCTTTTTCTACCTTTTTAAAATACTACATAGTAATCTAAACCAGATATTCTGCTAAAAAAAAAAAAAAAAAAACGAAGATGCTAATTGTTATTATGTATTTCTTCCTATAGTAAACCAACACAAAAAAAAACACGCATTCCTTAAAGATACACTTTAAAACTAGTTCACCAACATTAAATAACACGTGCTTTGATATTTACATATAATAGTTTTGCTAACTATTTTCATGTTGACCTATTATAATATATAATCAAAGAGCTCTAAAAGACTTGTTTTACCCCAACTTCTAACAGAATCCAGGTCACAACACTTCCGGTTTCTCTAAAACTCAATACCATTCAAATATAGGTTAATTTGCGTGGGCGTGCGATATGGTTTATTAAAAACTAGGTCGTGCGATATGGGCTTATTTTTTCCCATGCCAAAGTGCCCCAATACCTACTTACAGCTAAAATTTTTTGAGCTCACTGATACTAGCTCCTGATGCAAGGGGATTAAATTGTTTAACAGTGTACTCCCATACCTCGTATATTTTCACAATTTTGTATCCTTGCTTAACAGGTTCTCGTAACAAGGAGGAAGCTGACACATTTTACAACTTAATTGATTTTCTTCAAGCTGTAATGATACACAATAACAGTGCTGAATCAAATGTACGGGAATATGGTATTAAATATATAAAAACGTGTCAAGAAAAACATTTTATGAAATTGCACGAAGAAATATATATTCCAATACAACATTATAGCGTTCAATGCAATCATTCTAGATTGGTTTTTGAAATACCTTTACTACTACAAAATAAAATTTGTAATATTTTAGTAAAGAACAACAATAAATGAAATATTTGTAAAATTTATTTAATTTGCTTTTATTATGAAATACTTATAGATACATATACATTTATAGAAATATTCTTATATATTATTTTAGGCTATAAATTGTTTCTAAAAAATTCTGCAAAATAGTCAGGATCTCCTTCTTGGTTATTTATTTTCCAAATTTGTTGCTCATCTGTATCGTCATCTAAGACTTGAAATGGTGGTATGAATTCTTCAGTTTCCATTAATTCCTCCTCATCCACAGTAGATGTAATTTCATCAACTTGGATCTCATTTTGTGTACTGCCTATTGCAGTTTCCTCAGTAAATGGAAATGTTGTTGAATCAGTTGCCATTTTTGTAAAATATCTTACCAAAATTGAAATAAAATTGTTTTGTCAGTAAAATTGAACCGCGTTATATACTGTGGAACACAGTCAAAATTTAAAGTTTTCAGAGTATATAATTAAAGAAATGTAAAATTGGATTTTTAAAACTAGTTAGATGGCGTAAAAATCATGTCAAGATCTCAAATAGTAAAAGAAATACATAGACCAACTAGAAAAAGGTATCTTAGAAGGAAATTGAAACAGAAAGGAGTAAATGATACCTGGCAAATTGATCTACACTCACATAAAGGATCTTTATACTCTTGCAAGGATCAGTAAGAAGAGTAAATAATTCATAAGGCTTATTTATGATTTCAGTTTTTGATTGATTTTCTCTCTGGCCAAATTTATCCCAGAAAGAGTTTACCATTAATTTAGCTAATGATCTAAGTCCAGGATTTTTTTCTATTTCGTTAAACTATAAATTTCTGTCTTCCACTTTGGAAAATTTTTCTAAATCCTTACACTTTTCCTTTGGTGCTCTACAAAAGCTAGCCCAGCCAGAAGCCTCTTGTTTAATTTTAAGGAACTTTTTCATCATTTTAGTAAAAAACTCCTTGTTGTGATGGAAGGGGATTAAATTGTTTAACAGTATACTCCCATACCTCGTATATTTTCACAATTTTGTATCCTTACTTAACAGGTTCTCTTACTTCATCTACAACCCATATTCCTAAAATTGAGCTACAATGATTGTCAAGAAAGCAGTCATCATTATTCATTTCTAAGCTACATGTTTGACAGCAGGAAAACATTAGCTTATTATTTTGATTTATAGTCAAAACCGTGTGATAGAGTTTTTCTGGAGGAAGTATCATTGCTTTTATTAATCCTTCAGTACCATTTAAATTTAATTTATTGCACTCAATTTGTCCAACATGAACTTTTCGATGACCCACTGGAAATTTTCTGTATTTACACACCCAAGGATATAGTGAATATATATCTATATACATTATTTTCTCACTAGGTGCACATTTATAATATGTTCTTGTGTTTCCTGTTCTACCGCTATAAAACGCATCACGTTGTTTTAATGGTATCAAACTTTCGTTCTCCAATGTTGAGAAAAATGCTATGTATTCTTTTCATCTCATTTCGTTTCGAAATTCACACTCCCACTTTTCAATTACATGATAACCAAAAGAGCGTAATTTATTGGCTTTGGATAGCCTCATAACGTGTTTCATATTTTTTATCATTATTATTTTTGAAACATTTTGGATGGCCATGGTAATAATAGCCATAAAACTCAAATATTTGCTTTGTGTCTGTACAATATCCGTCAACACGAAGACCAACTTTTTCTTTTCCATTACCACTATGCTGAATTTTTATTTTTTTTGTTTTTCTTCCCACATTAACTATTTTACGGCAATGATTGACTGGTTTTTTGATATTCGATATCCTTGTTTAGGTATAAGTCCAATTGTATACGGCTTTAAAAAAATCCTTCTAAAAACCAAATTACACGCTGAAGCAATTGTAGTGGCCTCTGAAAATGGCTCAACCTTACATTCTTCAAAAATTGGTTGTCTGAATTTAATACAGGCTGATGTCAAAATGTTTACGTCATTCAGACAATATTCTACAAGTTAGCGGTTAAAAGACTAGTTCTTATTTTCTTCATACCATTCAAGAAAATGTTTTCTTCTCAAAGCACTCATTGAATTATAACAGTAATATTTACGATCGGGTAACTTTCCGTTATATTTTATGTTGTTTTTACGATTAAACATATGAGGAAAATATCCTTTTTTCAAATTTATCTAACAGCATTAAAATTATCTTTGTTCCCCTCATAATTAGTTTTGATTTGATGATGGTTTTCTCTAAGATATAGTTTTTTTTTTTTTTTTTCCTAAGGGAGGTGGGAATCTTCCAAAGACACCAAGAATTTCCCCTTAGTAGTGTCAGATTCTTACTGACTAAACCCACCTCCCCCTTTAGCCAATATAGTGGGATGAAACCCTTACCTGCGAACGCAGTATATTGGCTAGGGAGTAGGGATAGGAAAATGGATACGGAAACATTGAATTGGGAGTGGGACTGTAAGGAAAAAATGAATCCGCCTATTATTATTACTTTGCTAACAGTGACTAAAGCCGTCACAATAGTTACAACATGTAGTAGTAGTATATATTACTACATGAGGCTACTATTGAAGGCAACCCCCACTGTCACTGTAGCGGCTGTTATTATTGGTATTAATATTTTTTATTAATATTATTATTATTTTACTACAGAGTCAGCGCCATCAGTGGATTATAACGTGCAGCAGTATATAACACCTTACTTGCATGATATAACCAAAGATACCCCCACTGTAGTAGCTATTAGTATTATTACTATTATTATTATTATAATTATTGTTATATTATTATTGTACTATTTATTATACTATTTAATTGTACTATTATTATTATTATTACTATTATAATTATTATTATTATTATTATTTTACCACAGAGTCAACGCCATCAGTGGATTACAACGTGCAGCAGTATATAACACCTTACTTGCATGATATAACCAAAGATGGCTCTACTGTAGCAGCTATTATTATTATTATTATTATAATTTGTTTTACTATTACTATTACTATTATTATTATTATTATTATTATTATTATTATTATTATTATTATTATTATTATTATTATTACTATTATTATTATTATTATTATTACTATTATTATTATTATTGTTATTATTACTAATATTAATTATACGATATGCATTATTACGATATAAAAGTACTACATATTTTTTTTATTTATGACCTGACCGGGGTTTGAACCCAAGACCATTCGATTGAAAGGTTGGCGACTTAACCACAGCGCCATGAGTTTAATAAAACTGATTATCAAATGCTTGTCCATTATATGCAATAACTACAACTTTATCAAATATTTTTCTTTGGTTGAGTACATATTTTAAAAACATTTGTATGGGATTTTGTTTCAACACATGTTGCCGAAGTCCACAAAAATTGCATATTTCAGCATTAGATAATATACAATGCTTGCAACGTTGTTCAAAAATACATAAATCAGGCTGATGTTCAATTTTATTCCCTATTGCAACACCTTCATGAAATTTCTCCCCGATGATATCATCTTGAGTTGTTTCGAGATCGTAGAAAATATATATTGCATTCTTGAGTTCAGCTAATTCTTTACATGGTGTAATAAAGCATTGGTGTTTATTACAGCTTTTACACAAATGTCCATAGCATATATGATTTACATCGGCTCTGTATAATTTAAATTATTTTGTACATGAATTTATAAGAGAACAAATAGATTTTTTATTTATAGATGATGTTGCTTTATGATTATCAAAACAAGTTTGACCTTTAAAACTTCGATTGCATACATTACATTTAATATTTGGATAATCTACGTCACATGCTGGATATGATTTACTAAAGAAACACTACTGTTTATATCTATTGTTACACGGAACATTACATGTAGGAAAAAGTAATTACAACTAAATGCTGCTGTTAATGATGTAATTACATTGAAGTGACTTTCATGGTATATCAAATCTTTTTTCCTTATCTTCTTCACCTTGAAAAATAATCGATTTTTCTTTTCCTCTGAAATCAATAACTACAATTTGATATTTAGAGAGGTACAGCTGAAATTTTTTGAGCTCACTGATACTAGCACCTTTTGCTGGGATGCTTACATTTGAATTTCTTATTAGTTGTAACGCTGCTCTCAATTGAAGTTGACCTACATCTTTGCGCATTTTACAGTAGTCAACAGATTTTTCTATGAATGAGATGGCAACAACTAACGCACGTGATAAGCATAAATTATCTTTGTTTTTAATGGAAATTATGCCTCTTCTTTTATTACATTCCTCTTCAAAATTGTTGTATCTTTTCCTCTTCTTGCTGGAAGTGGTACATATGTGACATTTATACAGAACGTATATGTCGACAATCCTTCAAAATTGTTGTATCTTTTCCTCTTCTTGCTGGAAGTGGTACATATGTGACATTTATACAGAACGTATATGTCGACAATCCTTCGAAGTTGCTTTGGAATATTTTTGAAATAACTTTCCCAATTTCCGAAATGTCAAGGTCTTTCGCTTCTTTAAAATTGATCCAGGCTGGACCACTTTCATGAAAACTTTGACATCCGAAAGTGACATCAATTTTGTCACTAGCGTCAACATTTTCAATTAAGTACCATTATGGTATCAAAAGTAAATAATTTATTTTGAATCGTTTTTTATTCTTTTTTTCTTGTTTTTCAACATTTTTACATAATAATAACATCTTATACTGTGATATTAAAAAAAGAAAACAATATTATTAGAAAAAGAAAACATCAAGAAATAAATTTATCTCAAATTTGCATCAATTTTGTCAAGGCTAATCATTGTGTAAGATTTAAATAACCAGTTTGCACTTTTTCTTTTAATTTTTAAAAATAGTTTTAAAATATTAAAGAAACATGGTTACACTTATTTTGTTCTGTTTTCATTTTTCTCTTTAAATTTTATAAAGCATTTTTTCTTATTATTTTCATATGTGCCTATTTTAATTTCCTGTTTTTTTTTCTTTTTATTCATATTTTTTTCAACATTCTTACATAACAATTTATTAATGGTTTTCTTTCCTCTTTTTTAAATACTTGTCAACGAAAAAAAAAAAACAAGAAACAATCTAATCTCAAAATTGCAAACATAAAAATTAGGTAACCCTGTACTTAGGGATGGGAAAAAATCAACACATATCGCACGACATGCTGACCTACATTTTGATTGATGGGGTTAATGTAGGTTATGCTTGGTTAAGCTTGGTTAGTAGGTCAAGAACTTGTTTTGATTGTTTTGATTTAGGTTTTAAGTTAGGTTGTATGTGTGGGTTGTTAACTTATAAGTTCCATATAGTTTTATAATAGGAAGTGAAAGTTGTTGATATTGTGTAAGTTGTCAGGCAGAGTTAATGAACTGAACAATTGATTTTAGTATCTTGGTTACTATAAGCCAAAAATATATATTGGTTGAGGTTTTAAGTTAGGTTGTAAGTGTGGGTTGTTAACTTATAAGTTCCAAATGGTTGTATAGTAGGAAGTCAAGTGTTAAGCAATTTAAAGTTGGGTCGGCCCTTAATAAATAAAATTGTATAACTAAAGTTTAAACACTAGGCGCACACATAAAAGTAGTAAGAAAATTTCTTATATGAAAATAAAAAAAGAAAAAACTTTTTATTTTTAAATCTACAGAGCATCTTTAAAATTGATAAGAAAAAAATTTTGCATTTGAAGGAAATGAAAATAAAAAAAAACTTGTTCTTTATAATAGCATGCTTATATAAAAATGTGATCGCTTCTGAATAGATACATATATTTGTGTTTTTATACTTATAGAATTTATAGAAGGAAATAGAAAACGAAAGTCAATAATTAACTGACTGCATGTCGTGTAAGAAATTTTTTAATTTTTTAATTAAGAATGTTCAAAAAATAAATATGAAAAAAAAGAAAACAAACAGCAAATCAAAAATATGGAACTGATTAAACTAAAGATATACTCTTTGATATGCATTTATGTTTATTTTTTTTTTGTTTTTTGTATAGAATAAAAAATAATTAAATGATAGGTTAAATGGTACCTATTTTAAAAACATAAGATAAAAATAAAAGACAATTATATTTTTGTTTAAATTCTTTTATTATTATATTTTTATTTAAATCTAAGTTGAAACAATTTTTTACGATGATCAGATGTTAAAATTGCAGAAATAGTGAGTCCAACTTTTTTTATAACGTCTCCAAACGTTCCAACGTCTTTGAAATCTACTTCTATCACGTGCGTATTCTTCCCAATGACCTTTCCGTGCTGATCTGTAAGCATACTCCCATGCATGCATAACGTGAATTTTTTGTTTAATGTTGAAGTGAACTTTTTTAGTTTTGTTGTTTAAATTCATATCGTGCAAGTATGAAGATTTAAAATCTTAATCTAACATGCTTTCGTTTAAAAGATACATGTATACATTATAGCAGTTTTTAACAGCACATCTAAAATTGTTGTTTGATAAGTGTTTAGGACAATTTGATTTAAAGTTATCAATCTTTTGCAATGGCGGCAAGTTTCTGCTTAGATCTTCTATTTTAACACTGTCAATGTACTTTTGAAGAAAAAGTTTTTTTGTTCTTCTTTAACATACATTTTTTCAGCTGACTCTAAATAGTGTTTTAATATACATTTTACATCTAAATATTCAACTAAACCGTTATTCCATTTAAGTACATTTATTTTATTTTCGTAATACTGGTTACAATAATTAAGATCACTTATTTGCCGAAAAAAATCTATAAATTGCAAAAGAAAAATCATTCTTCAACTTAGTGGATTTTTACCTACACTTCTTGGTGCAGTACTATTAGGGATAATCGGAAATTTTATAAAATGAATAATACAACATTTAATAAAACGATAATTTTAAAACCCGATTTATGAGAAAATGAAGCAAAATGCGGACGTTGAACTGAATGAGTTGGATAAAAATATGGAAAAAATATTGTTAAATAAACTTCTCACGGACACTCAAAAATGGTATTTATACAGACAAAATCTATTTAAAATAAGAAACAAAAAACGACAACTTCCTAGAAATAAACAGGAGAAAATAAAAATTACGAAAATAAAAGCTACTCAAACTCGTGCAAAATCAATGTATATAGGATGCGAAAACTCAATCCCATTTTCCTGAATATAAGAATGTTGAAGTACCTGAAGAAGAAGAGGTATATCAAAAAGAAGCTGATGACGAAGTATTTGATGATGAAATTCAAGAAAATGTTTTAACAAAAGCATTGTCAGCTGCTTCAGTTGGAGAAAGTCTTAGAAAAAGAAAATCAATTAGAAATCAAAATGTACAAATTTTTGAAAATGATACAGGAGACATTATAACTGTTCCTTTAGATAGCCCAAGCCCACTAATGAAAAAAAAAAATCTAAATAGCAAAATGTTAATTTTCCAATTCGTAAGAATAAATCCGCAAGCTCATGAACAACCTACAAATAATTGATGAATATTATATCACTTTACTCAGTGATTCATCTATGAACTATTATCCAGAAAATTTATTATCATCTTTTACAGATAAAATGAATAAATACATGTGTGATTCAAGGTGGAAAGTCGGCATTTCAGAAATGTATGTTAATGGTTTCGTTCCAAATTTGTGTGGTGAAGAATGGGAAAAAAGTACTGAAATATTTATTAAAGGTATGCAGAAAGATATGATAGGAGTTGGAACATCATATATTCTATACATAGAAAAACAAATGATATGTGACTGGAAAGTTTTCCAACTACCAACACAAATTCAAAATATACGACCACTTAATAGGTTTACAAGAAAAGAAGTTGAACGACAGGTGATTTGGGGAATTTTTAATTTTATAAACGATGAAGTTCATTATACATAATCAGCAAAAGCTGAGGAGATGCCTAAAACTATAAGTTACACTACAATATGTGTTACTAAACCTAAAACAGATATAAAAATAAGAGCAAATTATGCTTATACCCTCAAAGGACTTTTGAGAACATGTTTCAATGAAGTATCTTCTAAAGTTACAGATTTTATAAAATATAAGTCACGTGTAACAGAAGCTTTCAAAACTTTTGTAGATAGTGTACAATTGATTCCAATTATTAAATCAGATATGTTATATATACCAGATATGTTATATATACTCAGACATAATTGAACCGCAAAGAATAGGTGATAAAGATGTAAGGTGTTTAAGACCTTAAAGACCTTAAGACATACAAAATTCTTTCACTGATACTGTAAAAGAATTCAGTTATATTAAATATTGCAATGTGGCGAAATCATTTAATAACATTTCATTACTTTTATGTGATAAATATGGATACAAAATAAACTTTTCCAATAGTTCAATTCCAACAAAAATTGTATTACATTTTAAAAAAGTATAAATAAAAACGATTTTACAAATCTATATATTATTTTATTTTATTCATTATGGAGAGATTATACTATAAATATTATTTAATTCAATCTGGTAGAGGACTTGATGATATCGGCCCTTTATTACATTCAACCGTATCTTTTCAAAGAGGTCGTGGATTATGAAACTTTTTTGGAGGACTTTTTAGATATTTGAAACCATTATTTACTTCAAGGACTGGTATTTTGAAAAAAGAGGGTATTAACTTTGGTATCAATGCTTTATATGATATTGCATCTGGTGCAAGTGTAAAAGAAGTTATGCAAGATCGTAGTAAAGAGATTGTTAAAAATGTACGACGTGGTGCCATACGAAAACTGAATGAAATGTATGGTTCTGGTAAAAGAAAACGAAATGCTATAAAAAGACCATTCATTAAAAATTTAAACTATTTTACGTCAAAACGACGCAAAGATAATAACAAAAAGAAAAGAAACAAAAGATATTTTTAATTAATTATGATTGAGTGTATGAAATCTGAGTTGGATATTTTTAAAACCCAACCCATTCAGTCTAGCATTTTACGATCTGAAGAAGTTTCCTACAATCCTATTGCTTCTTTAGACCCTTCAACTATTGAATTTGTTTCACTGGGTCATGGCGATACATATAGAGATTTGTCTTCTACATATTTGAGATTAAAAGTACAGATCTTAAAGAAAGAGGAAAGCATTGGAATAATGATAAAACTACTGATGGAAAAACAATAATACAACCAACTGTAGTTAATAACTTTTACATTCTTTAATAAAACAATGTAATGTTCAATTAAATGGCAAAAATATAACACCATCTGATGGAAATTATCACTATAGAGCTTATATTGAATCATTATTAAATTATGGTACGGATGCTGCTGCAACTCATTTAGAATGTGCAGGATGGATTTTAGATAAAGCAAATATAGCTAAATCTGATAATAATAGATCAAAAGAGCGCGAAAAATTGTATCATAATAGCAGCGTAGTGGAACTTATGGGTAAACTACACGTAGATATATTTAATCAACCTCCTCTACTTATAAAATAATAATGTTGACATTTGTATAGTTTTAACACTTGAAAAACCAGATTTTAATCTTTTGCAAACGATTCTGATGAATCACAATTAAAAATTATACAAGCCACGCTATTTATGAGACACAATGTTAGCACACAATGTTGTTCTTGGGAAGTCCAATGCTAAATATAATTATAAACGCGTTGAAGTAAAAAGTATTGCAATTCCAATGAACAGCTCATCAATATCGCTTGATTATGTTTTTATTGGAAAGTTGCCAAACACAATAATTTTTTGTATGACAGAAAATATGGGTTACTCTGGAAAAAGGTCAAAAAACCGATACAATTTTAAACATTTTGATATTTCACAATTTGTGATAAACGTAAATGGCGTTCAAATACTTAATTCAGCAATTGAAACCAGCTTTTCAGATGAAAATAATTGTTGTACAAGAACATACAGTACACTTTTTTCAGGAACGGAAATTTACCACAACGATATAGGTCATCAGATAACAAAGTCTATGTTTAGTAATGGCTTTTTATACCCTACACATTAAGTATAGGGTATATTAACTTTGGTATGGTGTTTGTAACCACCAAAAGGAAGCGAGTTAGGTATAGACATGTATATATATTCTGAATCAGGATCACCTCCTGAGTCGATTTAGCGATGTCCGTCCTTCCGTACGCACGACAACTCAAAAAATAATGATGCTATCTTGATGAAATTTATACTGTAGGTTAACAATGACTAAGGTAAGGCGGGGATTGTAAATGGGCGAAATCGGACCATGCGTTCGATTACCTCCCATACAACTCCCAAAACAGAATACGCATATCTTCGAAATTAATAAAGATAGAAACTTCAAATTTGGTACTAGGGTGTTGTTTCCTGAATCCCTTATTTGTCGAAAATTTGAGATGAATTGGAGTGGTCGTTCGGGTACCTCCCATACAACTCCCAAAACCGAACAAGCATACCTTCGAAAATAATAATTATAAATACTTGAAATTTGATATAAGAGTGTTCTAGCCTGTTCTGATGAAGTCTCTAAAATTTGAGATGAATTGGGGTGGTGGTTCGGGTGCCTTCACACACTTTCCAAGACCTAACAAGCATATCTTTGAATTTAATAAAGATAGAAACCTGAAATTTTGTACAAAGGTTGTAAAATCATTTTTCTATATATTAAATATATTATATTAAATAGCTAACTAAACTATCTTATGATTTTTTAATTTAATTTGAATTTTTTAGGTGTACGGTATAAATAAGTCGGTTGCATCGACTTACTGTTACTTTTACTTGTTTATGCTAGCTTTTGATTCAACTGCAGATGCATCTGGAAATGAAGTATGCCAAGGTTTCCTAGACGTATGTCAAGGTTTGCACGGTACAGTTAGAATTCAGGCAAGGCTATCAAAACCACTTACATCTACACTAA
Organism: Poecilobothrus nobilitatus; assembly: GCA_947095535.1. NCBI lineage: Eukaryota > Metazoa > Arthropoda > Insecta > Diptera > Dolichopodidae > Poecilobothrus > Poecilobothrus nobilitatus. The sequence continues at coordinate 254,882,246 of OX352772.1, read as the reverse complement.
CTTCTATTGTTTATGGAGAATTTTATGCAAGCATACAAATTGATAACAATCGAAATATATTTACAAATCCATAAATAGAATACTGAAACATGTATTAGAATATTCGACAAGATGTCATCGTCCTGGGCACTTGTGGATGTGAAGTTTTGTGATGATAAAAATACTTTATTTACAAAAGATATTTGTTTAGTTGGAATTAAAGAATCTTGTAAACAATTTGTAAGAGAGTTTACTTACAAATTTCCAACCAAAGAAATTATAAATTGAAATTTTTTAAATTACTCTTTCGGAACTGTACATAATGATAAAATTAATAAAGAATTAAGACAGGTACTAGAAAACTTTGATGTCATTAAAACAAATGAAAAAATAAAAAAGGAGTTTTTAATGAAGTACATTAATGAAATAAGTAGAGTGTATAATTTGAGTCAGTTTGAGTCATGACCACTTTAGAATTAGTTAATGTTTTAAAATGCAACAAATTTACAAAATTAGACAAAATTCCAAAAATAAAAGAAAACCCAACTTTTTTAATTGTAAACACTGACAAGATAAAAGATCCGAGAACATATTGGTTTGCCTTTATATTCAAAAGCATGGTTGTACAGAATATTTTGATTCATATGGTGGAGTTTCAGATAAACCGGAAGTTTTGGAATACCTGAAAAATTAGTGCATAGTTTTTAATAATAGGTAGATGCAGTGTATTCTTTCAGATGTATGTGGGCAATACTGTTGCGTTTTTGGCTGGTATAGATGTTTTGGTTTAAGTATGAAAACTTTTTTGAATCATTTTGACAAAGATAATCATATAGAAAACGACAATCTGATTATTAATATGTTTTACAAATTAATTGGAAATTCAAATTTTTCACAATCTTGTGTACCTCAGTAATAATTAATATTAAAAAGCTTTAGTTAAAACGTAGTAATGGAAGATCAAGGTTCGAACACAAATTTGATGTTGAGCTATACATATTTTCTCAACAGAAATCAGTAATTAAAAGTTCTTGTTGGTTTTGATATAGAACCTCTTGTAGCAACTTGCATTTTTCACCGTATTGGAAAAAAGCCATCTATTTTAAAATATCATGATTGGTGTAAGTTCTATCAGCAATTTTATGAAAGGTACTCGAAACAATCAATAAAGAATACAAAATTATGTTTACAATATGGGTTAAGAATTGTTATTGGCCGATGTCTTAGTATTAACAAGGAGGAAGCTGACACATTTTACAACTTAATTGATTTTCTTCAAGCTGTAATGATACACAATAAAAGTGCTGAATCAAATGTATGTAATGGTATTAAATATATAAAAACGTGTCAAGAAAAACATGTTATGAAATTGCACGAAGAAATATATATTCCAATAGAACGTTATAGCGTTCAATGCAATCATTCTAGATTGGTTTTTGAAATACCTTTACTACTACAAAATAAAATTTGTAATATTTGTAAAGAACAACAATACATGAAAAATTTGTCAAATTTATTTAATTTGTTTTTATTATGAAATACTTATAGATACATATACATTTATAGAAATATTCTTATATATTATTTTAGGCTATAAATTATTTCTAAAAAATTCGGCAAAATAGTCAGGATCTCCTTCTTGGTTATTTATTTTCCAAATTTGTTGCTCATCTGTATCGTCATCTAACACTTGAAATGGTGGTATGAATTCTTCAGTTTCCATTAATTCCTCCTCATCCACAGTAGATGTAATTTCATCAACTTGGACCTCATTTTGTGTACTGCCTATTGCAGTTTCCTCAGTAAATGGAAATGTTGTTGAATCAGCTGCCATTTTTGTAAAATATCTTACCAAAATTGAATTAAAAATGATTTGTCAGTAAAATTGAACCGCGTTATATACTAGTTTTCAGAGTATATAATTAAAGAAATGTAAAATTGGATTTTTAAAACTAGTTAGGTGGCGTAAAAATCATGTCAAGATCTCAAATAGTAAAAGAAATACATAGATCAGCTAGAAAAAGGTATCTTAGAAGGAAATTGAAACAGAAAGGAGTAAATGATACCTGGCAAATTGATCTAGTGGAAATGATTCCTTATGGAAAATTCAACAAAGGTTATATGTTAAGCGTTATAGATATATTTTGTAAATATGCTTATGCTGAACCAATTAAAACTAAAACCTTTGACTTGGCAAACAGTTTTTTCGCATTTGGAGCTGGTACTATATATTTTGTATGCATAGTTCTTTGCACCCTTACTGAAAAATTCTGTAATGTAACTTCCTATTCCATATTCTGTCATATCTCCTATGAAAACTTCTGTTGGAGGTTTATATTGTCCTTCACGTGCTACATATATTATTGAATCAGTATCGTAATACAAAACAAGTTCTTTTATATTGTTTAAATAATAATACAATTTTAAACGAGCTTGTGTGGTAGTGTAAGCAGCTATACAAACGTTAACTTTTAATAATGTTTAAGCTGTTTTTTCTTTAAATTCCAATTTGCCAAAACTGTTTTTTCGTTTATTGGAGTTATTTGATTTACACTCTTGCAAGGATCAGTAGGAAGAGTAAATAATTCATAAGGCTCATTTATGATTTCAGTTTTTGATTGAATTTCTCTCTGACCAAATTTATCCCAGAAAGAGTTTACCATTAATTTAGCTAATGATCTAAGTCCAGGATTTTTTTCTATTTCGTTAAACTATAAATTTCTGTCTTCCACTTTGGAAAATTTTTCTAAATCCTTACACTTGTCCTTTGGTGTTCTACAAAAGCTAGCCCAGCCAGAAGCCTCTTGTTTAATTTTAAGGAACTTGTTCATCATTTTAGTAAAAAACTACTTGTTGTGATGCAAGGGGATTAAATTGTTTAACAGTGTACTCCCGTACCTCGTATATTTTCACAATTTTGTATCCTAGCTTAACAGGTTCTCTTACTTCATCTATAACCCATATTCCTAAAATTGAGCTACAATGATTGTCAAGAAAGCAGTCATCATTACTCATTTCTAAGCTACATGTTTGACAGCAGGAAAACATTAGCTTATTATTTTGATTTATAGTCAAAACCGTGTGATAGAGTTTTTCTGGAGGAAGTATCATTGCCTTTATTAATCCTTCAGTACCATTTAAATTTAATTTATTGCACTCAATTTGTCCAACATGAACTTTTGGATGACCCACTGCAAATTTTCTGTATTTACACACCCAAGGATATAGTGAACATATATCTATATACATTATTTTCTTACCAGGTACACATTTATAATATGTTCTTGTGTTTCCTGTTCTACCGCCATAAAACGCATCACGTTGTTTTAATGGTATCAAACTTTCGTTCTCCAATGTTGAGAAAAATGCTATGTATTCTTTTCATCTCATTTCGTTTCGAAATTCACACTCCAACTTTTCAATTACATGATAACCAAAAGAGCGTAATTTATTGGCTTTGGATAGTCTCATAACGTGTTTCATATTTTTTATCATTATTATTTTTGAAACATTTTGGATGGCCATGGTAATAACAGCCATAAAACTCAAATATTTGCTTTGTGTCTGTACAATATCCGTCAACACGAAGACCAACTTTTTCTTTTCCATTACCACTATGCTGAATTTTTATTTTCTTTGTTTTTCTTCCCACAATAACCATTTTACGGCAATGATTGCCTGGTTTTTTGATATTCGATATCCTTGTTTAGATATAAGTCCAATTGTATACGGCTTTAAAAAAATCTTTCTAAAAACCAAATTACACGCTGAAGCAATTGTAGTGGCCTCTAAAAATGGCTCAACCTTACATTCTTCCAAAAATGGTTGTCTGAATTCAATACAGGCTGCTGCCAAAATGTTTAGGTCATTCAGACAATATTCTACAAGTTAGCGATTAAAAGTCTAGTTTTTATTTTCTTCATACCATTCAAGAAAATGTTTTCTTCTCAAAGCACTCATTGAATTATAACAGTAATATTTACGATCGGGTAACTTTCCGTTATATTTTATATTGTTTTTACGATTAAACATATGAGGAAAATATCCTTTTTTCAAATTTATCTAACAGCATAAAAATTATCTTTGTTCCTCTCATAATTAGTTTTGGTTTGATGATGGTTTTCTCTAAGATATAGTTTAATAAAATCTGATTATCAAATGGTTGTCCATTATATGCAATAACTACAACTTTATCAAATATTTTTCTTTGGTTGAGTATATATTTTAAAAACATTAGTATTGGATTTTGTTTCAACATATGTTGCCGAAGTCCACAAAAATTGCATATTTCAGCATTAGATAATATACAATGCGTGCAACGTTGTTCAAAAATACATAAATCAGGCTGATGTTCAATTTTATTCCCTATTGCAACACCTTCATGAAATACCAATTTTATTCCCTATTGCAATACCTTCATACCATCTTGAGTTGTTTCGAGATCGTAGAAAATATATATTGCATTCTTGAGTTTAGCTAATTTTTTACATGGTGTAATAAAGCATTGGTGTTGTATTACAGGTTTTACACAAATGTCCATAGCATATATGATTTACATCGGCTCTGTATAATTTAAATTATTTTGTACATGAATTTATAAGAGTACAAATAGATTTTTTATTTATAGATGATGTTGCTTTATGATTATCAAAACAAGTTTGACCTTTAAAACTTCGATTGCATACATTACATTTAATATTTGGATAATCTACGTCACATGCTGGATATGATTTACAAAAGAAACACTACTGTTTATATCTATTGTTACACGGAACACGGAACATTACATCTTGGAAATTACAACTAAATGCTGCTGTTAATGATGTAATTACATTGAAGTGACTTTCATGGTATATCAAATTTAATCTTTTTTCCTTATCTTCTTCACCTTATCTTCTTTTCCTCTGAAATCAATAACTACAATTTGATATTTAGAGAGGTACAGCTGAAATTTTTTGAGCTCACTGATACTAGCACCTTTTGCTGGGATGCTTACATTTGAATTTTTTATTAGTTGTAACGCTGTTCTCAATTGAAGTTGACCTACATCTTTGCGCATTTTACAGTAGTCAACAGATTTTTCTATGAATGAGATGGCAACAACTAACGCACGTGATAAGCATAAATTATCTTTGTTTTTAATTGAAATTATGCCTCTTCTTTTATTCTTCAAAATTGTTCTATCTTTTCCTCTTCCTGCTGGAAGTGGTACATATGTGACATTTATACAGAACGTATATGTCGACAATCCTTCGAAGTTGCTTTGGTATATTTTTGAAATAACTTTCCCAATTTCCGAAATGTCAAGGTCTTTCGCTTCTTTAAAATTAATCCAGGCTGGACCACTTTCACGAAAACTTTGGCATCCGAAAGTGACATCAATTTTGTCACTAGCGTCAACATTTTCAATTAAGTTGTTTGTACTATTATGTAACATTATGGTATCAAAAGTAAATAACTTATTTTGAATCGTTTTTTATTCTTTTTTTCTCGTTTTTCAACATTTTTACATATAAATAGCATCTTATACTGTGATATTAAAAAAAGAAAACAATATTATTAGAAAAAGAAAACATCAAGAAATAAATTTATCTCAAATTTGCATCAATTTTGTCAAGGCTGAGTCATTGTGTAAGATTCAAATAACCAGTTTGCACTTTTTCTTTTAATTTTTAAAAATAGTTTTAAAATATTAAAGAAACATAGTTACACTTATTTTGTTCTGTTTTCATTTTTCTCTTTAAATTTTATAAAGCATTTTTTCTTATTATTTTCATATGTGCATATTTTGATTTCCTTTTTTTTTTTCTTTTTACTCATATTTTTTTCAACATTCTTACATAACAATTTATTAATGGTTTTCTTTCCTCTTTTTTAAATACTTGTCATAAAAAAATAACGAAAAAAAAAAACAAGAAACAATCTAATCTCAAAATTGCAAACATAAAAATTAGGTAACCCTGTACTTAGGGATGGGAAAAAATCAACACATATCGCACGACATGCTGACCTACATTTTTATTGATGGGGTTAATGTAGGTTATGCTTGGTTAAGCTTGGTTAGTAGGTCAAGAACTTGTTTTGATTGTTTTGATTTAGGTTTTAAGTTAGGTTGTATGTGTGGGTTGTTAACTTATAAGTTCCATATAGTTTTGTAATAGGAAGTGAAAGTTTTTGATATTGTGTAAGTTGTCAGGCAGAATTAATGAACTGAACAATTGATATTAGTATCTTGGTTACTATAAGCCAAAAATTTATATTGGTTGAGGTTTTAAGTTAGGTTGTATGTGTGGGTTGTTAACTTATAAGTTCCAAATGGTTGTATAGTAGGAAGTCAAGTGTTAAGCAATTTAAAGTTGGGTCGGCCCTTAATAAATAAAATTGTATAACTGAAGTTTAAACACTAGGCGCACACATAAAAGTAGTAAGAAAATTTCTTATATGAAAATAAAAAAAAGAAAAAAATTTTTATTTTTAAATCTACAGAGCATCTTTAAAATTGATAAGGAAAAAATTTTGCTTATACTTATATAAAAATGTGATCGCTTCTGACTAGATACACATATTTGTGTTTTTATACTTTAAGAATTTATAGAAGGAAATAGAAAGCGAAAGTCAATAATTAACTGACTGCATGTCGTGTAAGAAATTTTTTAATTTTTAATTAAGAATGTTTAAAAAATAAATATGAAAAAAAAGAAAACAAACAGCAAATCAAAAATATGGAACTGATTAAACTAAAGATATACTCTTTGATATGCATTTATGTTTATTTTTTTTTTTGTTTTTTTTTTGTTTTTTTTTTGTTTTTGTATAGAATAAAAAATAATTCAAAGATAGGTTAAATGATATGTTAAATGGTACCTATTTTAAAAACATAAGATAAAAATAAATGACATTTATACTTTTGTTTAAATTCTTTTACTATTATATTTTTATTTAAATCTAAGTTGAAACAATTTTTTACGATGATTAGATGTTAAAATTGCAGAAATAGTGAGTCCAACTTTTTTTATACGTCTTTGAAATCTACTTCTATCACGTGCGTATTCTTCCCAATGACCTTTCCGTGCTGATCTGTAAGCATACTCCCATGCATGCATAACGTGAATTTTTTGTTTAATGTTGAAGTGAACTTTTTTAGTTTTGTTGTTTAAATTCATATCGTGCAAGTATGAAGATTTAAAATCTTAATCTAACATGCTTTCCTTTAAAAGATACATGTATACATTATAGCAATTTTTCATAGCACTTCTAAAATTGTTGTTTGATAAGTGTTTAGGACAATTTAATTTAAAGTTATCAATCTTTTGCAATGGCGGCAAGTTTCTGCTTAGATCTTCTATTTTAACGCTGTCAATGTACTTTTGAAGAAAAAGTTTTTTTGTTCTTCTTTAACATAAATTTTTTCAGCTGACTCTAAATAGTGTTTTAATATACATTTTACATCTAAATATTCAACTAAAGTTATATCATTTAAGTCCATTTATTTTATTTTCGCAATAATGGTTAGACCAATTAAGATCACATATTTGCCGAAAAAAATCTATAAATTGCAAAAGGAAAATCATTATTCAACGTGGTGGATTACTTACAATTCTTGGTGCAGTACTATTAGGGATAATCGGAAATTTTATAAAATGAATAATACAACATTTAATAAAACGATAATTTTAAAACCCGATTAATGAGTTGGATAAAAATATGGTAAAAATATTGTTAAATAAACTTCTCATGGATACTCAAAAATTGTATTTATACAGACAAAATCTATTTAAAATAAGAAACAAAAAACGAAAACTTCCTAAAAATAAACAGGAGAAAATAAAAATTACGAAAATAAAAGCTACTCAAACTCGTGCAAAATCAATGTATATAGGATGCGAAAACTCAATCGCATTTTCCTGAATATAAGAATGTTGGAATACAAGTTGTACCTGAAGAAGAAGAAGTATATGAAAAAGAAGCTGATGACGAAGTATTTGATGATGAAATTCAAGAAAATGTTTTAACAAAAGCATTGTCAGCTGCTTCAGTTGGAGAAAGTCTTAGAAAAAGAAAATCAATTAGAAATCAAAATGTACAAACTTTTGAAACTGATACAGGAGACATTATAACTGTTCCTTTAGATAGCCCACGCCCACCAATGAAAAAAGAAAAAACTATTAATAGCAAAGAGTTGAATAATTCATCAAGACGTGTTTTAAGGTCAGCAGCAAGTAATACTCAAACAGAACTTAATTTTCCAATTCGTAAGAATAAATCCGCAAGCTCATGCACAACATATAAGTAATTGATGAATATTATGTCACTTTACTCAGTGATTCATCTATGAACTATTACCCAGAAAATTCATTATCATCTTTTACAGATAAAATGAATAAATACATGTGTGATTCAAGGTGGAAAGTCGGCATTTCAGAAATGTATGTTAATGATTTCGTTCCAAATGTGTATGGTGAAAAATGGAAAAAAAGTACTCAAATATTTATTAAAAGTATGCAGAAAGATATGATTGAATAGGGCATCATATATTCCATACATACAAAAACAAATGATATGTGACTGGAAAGTTTTTCTACTACCAACACAAATTCAAAATATACGCCCACTTAATAGGTTTACAAGAAAAGAAGTTGAACGACAGTTGATTTGGGGATTTTTAATTTTATAAACGATGGAGTTCATTATACACAATCAGCAAAAGCTGAGGAGATGCCTAAAAATATAAGTTACACTACAATATGTTTTACTAGGCCTAAAAAAGATATAAAAATAAGAGCAAATTACGCTTATACCCTCGAAGGACTTTTGACAACATGCTTCAATCAAGTATCTTCTAATGTTACAGGTTTTAAAAAATATAAATCACGTGTAACAGAAGCTTTCAAAACTTTTGTAGATAGTGTACAATTGATTCCAATTATTAAACCAGATATATTTTTTATATACACAGACATAATTGAACCGCAAAAAATAGGTGATAAAGATGTAAGGTGTTCAAGATCTGTTATCATACAAAATTCTTCGACTGATACTGTAAAAGAATTCAGTTATATTAAATATTGCAATGTGGAGAAATCATTTAATAACATTTCATTACTTTTATGTGATAAATATGGATACAAATTAAACTTTTCCAATAGTTCAATTCCAACAAAAATTGTATTACATTTTAAAAAAGTATAAATAAAAGCGATTTTACAAAACTATATATTATTTTATTTTATTCATTATGGAGAGAGTATACTATAAGTATTATTTAATTCAATCTGGTAGAGGACTTGATGATAACGGCCCTTTATTACATTCAAGCGTATCTTTTCAAAGAGGTCGTGGATTGGGAAGCTTTTTGGAGGACTTTTTAGATATTTGAAACCATTATTTACTTCAGCCGTTAATATTTTGAAAAAAGAGGTTTTTAACTCTGGTATCAATGCTTTATCTGTTTATCTGATATTGCATCTGGTGCAAATGTAAAAGAAGTTATGCAAAATCGTTGTAAAGAAATTTTTAAAAATGTACGACGTGGTTCCGTAAGAAAACTGAATGAAATGTATGGTTCTGGTAAAAGAAAACGAAATGCTATAAAAAGGCCATTCATTAAAAATTTAAACTATTTTACGTCAAAACGACGCAAAGATAATACAAACAGAAACAAAAGATATTTTTAATTAATTAATTTAATTTAATTAATCATTTATGATTGAGTGTATGCAATCTGAGTTGGATATTTTTAAAACCCAAACCATTCAGTCTAGCATTTCACGATCTGAAGAAGTTTCCAACAATCCTATTGCTTCTTTAGACAACCCTTCAACTATTGAATTTATTTCACTGGGTCATGGCGATACATATAGAGATTTGTCTTCTACATATTTGAGATTAAAAGTACAGATCTTAAAGAAAGATGGAACGCATTGGAATAATGATAAAACTGCTGATGGAAAAACAATAATACAACCAACTGTAGTTAATAACTTTTACATTCTTTAATGAAATAATGTAATGTTCAATTAAAAGGCAAAAATATAACACCATCTGATAGAAATTATCACTATATTATAGCTTATATTGAATCATTATTAAATTATGGTACGGATGCTGCTGCAACTCATTTAGAATGATCAAAAGAGAACGAAAAATTGTATCATAATAGCAGTGTAGTGGAACTTATGGGTAAACTACACGTAGATATGATTAATCAACCTCCTCTACTAATAAAATAATAATGTTGACATTCGTATGGTTTTAACACTTGAAAAACCAGATTTTTATCTTTTGCAAACGATTCTGATGAATCACAATTAAAAATTATACAAGCCACGCTATTTATGAGACATGTTACCGTTAATCCAAGCGTGCTGTTAGCACACAATGCTGTTCTTGGGAAATCCAATGCTAAATATAATTATAAACGCGTTGAAGTAAAAAGTTTTGTAATTCCAATGAACAGCTCATCAATATCGCTTGATAATGTTTTTATTGGAAAGTTGCCAAACACAATAATTTTTTGTATGACAGAAAATGTGGGTTACTCTGGAAAAAGATCAAAAAACCCATACAATTTTAAACATTTTGATATTTCACAATTTGTGTTAAACGTAAATGGTGTTCAAATACCTAATTCACCAATTGAAACCAGCTTGTCAGATGAAAATAATTGTTGTACAAGATAATTGTTGTGAATACAGTACACTTTTTTCAGGAACTGAAATTTACCACAACGATAAAGGTCATCAGATAACAAAGTCTATGTTTAGTAATGGATTTTTTATACTACCTTTTGATTTAACTCCAGATGCATCTGGAAATGAAGTATGTCAAGGTTTACTAAACCACGATACAGTTAGAATTCAGGCAAAGCTATCAAAACCACTTACATCTACACTAACTTCTATTGTTTATGGAGAATTTTATGGAAGCATACAAATTGATAACAATCGAAATATATTTACAAATATATAAATAGAATACTGAAACATGTATTTGAATATTCGATAAGATGTCATCGTCCCGTCGAAAAATTAGTGCATAGTTTTTAATAATAGGCAGATGAAGTGTTTTCTTTCAAATGTATGTGTGTAATACTGTTGCGTTTTTGGGTGGTATAGATGTTTTGGTTTAAGTATGAAAACTTTTTTGAAATATTTGTAATATTTTAGTAAAGAACAACAATAAATGAAAAATTTGTCAAATTTATTTAATTTGTTTTTATTATGAAATACTTATAGATACATATACATTTATAGAAATATTCTTATATATTATTTTAGGCTATAAATTATTTCTAAAAAATTCTGCAAAATAGTCAGGATCTCCTTCTTGGTGGTTATTTATTTCCCAAATTTGTTACTCATCTGTATCGTCATCTAAGACTTGAAATGGTGGTATGAATTCTTCAGTTTCCATTAATTCCTCCTCATCTACAGTAGATGTAATTTCACCAACTTGGACCTCAATTTATGTACTGCCTATTGCAGTTTCCTCAGTAAATGGAAATGTTGTTGAATCAGCTGCCATTTTTGTAAAATATCTTACCAAAATTGAATTAAAAATGATTTGTCAGTAAAATTGAACCGCGTTATATACTAGTTTTCAGAGTATATAATTAAAGAAATGTAAAATTGGATTTTTAAAACTAGTTAGATGGCGTAAAAATCATGTCAAGATCTCAAATAGTAAAAGAAATACATAGATTAGCTAGAAAAAGGTATCTTAGAAGGAAATTGAAACAGAAAGGAGTAAATGATACAAATTGATAACAATCGAAATATATTTACAAATAAATAAATAGAATACTGAAACATGTATTTGAATATTCGACAAGATGTCATCGTCCTGTGCACTTGTGGATGTGAAGTTTTGTGATGATAGAAATACTTTATTTGTAAAAGATATTTGTTTAGTTGGAATTAAAGAACCTTGTAAAAAATTTATAAGATAGTTTACTTACAAATTTCCAACCAAAGAAATTATAAATTGGAATTTTTTAAATTACTCTTTCGGAACTATACATAATGATAAAACTAATAAAGAATTTAGACAGGTACTAGAAAACTTTGATGTCATTATAACAAATAAAAAAATAAAAAAGGAGTTTTTAATGAAGTACATTAATGAAATAAGTAGAGTGTATAATTTGAGTCAGTTTGAGTCACGAACACTTTAGAAGTAGTTAATGTTTTAAAATGCAACAAATTTACAAAATTAGACAAAATTCCAAAAATAAAAGAAAAATCAACTTTTTTAATTGTAAACACTGACAAGATAAAAGATCCGAGAACACATTGGTTTGCCTTTATATTCCAAAGCATGGTTGTACAGAATATTTTGATTCATATGGTGGAGTTTCAGATAAACCGGAAGTTTTGGCATACTTGAAAAATTAGTGCATAGTTTTTAATAATAGGTAGATGCAGTGTATTCTTTCAGATGTATGTGGGCAATACTGTTGCGTTTTTGGCTGGTATAGATGTTTTGGTTTAAGTATGAAAACTTTTTTGAATCATTTTGACAAAGATAATCATATTGAAAACGGCAATCTGATTATTAATATGTTTTACAAATTAATTGAAAATTCAAATTTTTCACAATCTTGTGTACCTTAGTAATAATTAATATTAAAAAGCTTTAGTTAAAACGTAGTAATGGAAGATCAAGGTTCGAACACAAATTTGATGTTGAGCTATACATATTTTCTCAACAGAAATCAGTCATTAAAAGTTCTTGTTGGTTTTGATATAGAACCTCTTGTAGCAACTTGCATTTTTCACCGTATTGGAAAAAAGCCATCCATTTTAAAATATCATGATTGGTGTAAGTTCTATCAGCAATTTTATGAAAGGTACTCGAAACAATCAATAAAGAATACAAAATTATGTTTACAATATGGGTTAAGAATTGTTATTGGCCGATGTCTTAGTATTAACAAGGAGGAAGCTGACACATTTTACAACTTAATTGATTTTCTTCAAGCTGTAATGATACACAATAAAAGTGCTAAATCAAATGTACGGGAATATGGTATTAAATATATAAAAACGTGTCAAGAAAAACATGTTATGAAATTGCACGAAGAAATATATATTCCAATACAACGTTATAGCGTTCAATGCAATCATTCTAGATTGTTTTTGAAATACCTTTACTACTACAAAATAAAATTTGTAATATTTTAGTAAAGAACAACAATACATGAAAAATTTGTCAAATTTATTTAATTTGTTTTTATTATGAAATACTTATAGATACATATACATTTATAGAAATATTCTTATATATTATTTTAGGCTATAAATTATTTCTAAAAAATTCTGCAAAATAGTCAGGATCTCCTTCTTGGTTATTTATTTCCCAAATTTGTTGCTCATCTGTATCGTCATCTAAGACTTGAAATGGTGGTATGAATTCTTCAGTTTCCATTAATTCCTCCTCATCCACAGTAGATGTAATTTCATCAACTTGGACCCCATTTTGTGTACTGCCTATTGCAGTTTCCTCAGTAAATGGAAATGTTGTTGAATCAGCTGCCATTTTTGTAAAATATCTTACCAAAATTGAATTAAAAATGATTTGTCAGTAAAATTGAACCGCGTTATATACTAGTTTTCAGAGTATATAATTAAAGAAATGTAAAATTGGATTTTTAAAACTAGTTAGATGGCGTAAAAATCATGTCAAGATCTCAAATAGTAAAAGAAATACATAGATTAGCTAGAAAAAGGTATCTTAGAAGGAAATTGAAACAGAAAGGAGTAAATGATACCTGGCAAATTGATCTAGTGGAAATGATTCCTTATGGAAAATTCAACAAAGGTTATATGTTAAGCGTTATAGATATATTTTCTAAATATGCTTATGCTGAACCAATTAAAACTAAAACCTTTGACTTGGCAAACAGTTTTTTCGCATTTGGAGCTGGTACTGGTATTTTGTATGCATAGTTCTTTGCACCCTTACTGACAAATTCTGTAATGTAACTTCCTATTCCATATTCTTCAAGCTCATCTGTCATATCTCCTATAAAAACTCCTGTTGGAGGTTTATATTGTCCTTCACGTGCTACATATATTATTGAATCAGTATCGTAATACAAAACAAATTCTTTTATATTGTTTAAATAATAATACAATTTTAAACGAGCTTGTGTGGTAGTGTAAGCAGCTATACAAACGTTAACTTTTAATAATGTTTAAGCTGTTTTTTTGTTTATAGGAGTTATTTTATTTACACTCTTGCAAGGATCATTAAGAAGAGTAAATAATTCATAAGGCTCATTTATGATTTCAGTTTTTAATTGATTTTCTCTCTGGCCAAATTTATCCCAGAAAGAGTTTGCCATTAATTTAGCTAATGATCTAAGTCCAGAATTTTTTTCTATTTTGTTAAACTATAAATTTCTGCCTTCCACTTTTGAAAATATTTCTAAATACTTAAACTTTTCCTTTGGTGTTCTACAAAAGCTAGCCCAGCCAGAAGCTTCTTGTTTAATTTTAAGAAACTTGTTCATCATTTTAGTAAAAAACTCCTTGTTGTGATGCAAGGGGATTAAATTGTTTAACAGTGTACTCCCATACCTCGTATATTTTCACAATTTTGTATCCTTGCTTAACAGGTTCTCTTACTTCATCTATAACCCATATTCCTAAAATTGAGCTACAATGATTGTCAAGAAAGCAGTCATCATTATTCATTTCTAAGCTACATGTTTGACAGCAGGAAAACATTAGCTTATTATTTTGATTTATAGTCAAAACCGTGTGATAGAGTTTTTCTGGAAGAAGTATCATTGCCTTTATTAATCCTTCAGTACCATTTAAATTTAATTTATTGCACTCAATTTGTCCAACATGAACTTTTGGATGACCCACTGCAAATTTTCTGTATTTACACACCCAAGGATATAGTGAACATATATCTGTATACGTTATTTTCTTACCAGGTGCACATTTATAATATGTTCTTGTGTTTCCTGTTCTACCGCCATAAAACGCATCACGTTGTTTTAATGGTATCAAACTTTCGTTCTCCAATGTTGAGAAAAATGCTATGTATTCTTTTCATCTCATTTCGTTTCGAAATTCACACTCCGACTTTTCAATTACTTTATAACCAAAAGAGCGTAATTTATTGGCTTTGGAGAACCTCATAACTCAAATATTTACTTTGTGTCTGTACAATATCCGTCAACACGAAGACCAACTTTTTCTTTTCCATTACCACTATGCTGAATTTTTATTTTCTTTGTTTTTCTTCCCACATTAACCATTTTACGGCAATGATTGCCTGGTTTTTTGATATTCGATATCCTTGTTTAGCTATAAGTCCAATTGTATACGGCTTTAAAAAAATCCTTCTAAAAACCAAATTACACGCTGAAGCAATTGTAGTGGCCTCTGAAAATGGCTCAACCTTACATTCTTCCAAAAATGGTTGTCTGAATTCAATACAGGCTGCTGCCAAAATGTTTAGGTCACTCAGACAATATTCTACAAGTAAGCGGTTAAAAGACTAGCTTTTATTTTCTTCATACCATTCATACCACCAGAAAATGTTTTCTTCTCAAAGCACTCATTGAATTATAACAGTAATATTTACGATCGGGTAACTTTCCGTTATATTTTATATTGTTTTTACGATTAAACATATGAGGAAAATATCCTTTTTTCAAATTTATCTAACAGCATTAAAATTATTTTTGTTCCCCTCATAACTAGTTTTGGTTTGATGATGGTTTTCTCTAAGATATAGTTTAATAAAAACTGATTATCAAATGCTTGTCCATTATATGCAATAACTACAACTTTATCAAATATTTCTCTTTGGTTGAGTATATATTTTGAAACAACATTTGGATTGGATTTTGTTTCAACACATGTTGCCGAAGTCCACAAAAATTGCATATTTCAGCATTAGATAATATACAATGCGTGCAACGTTGTTCAAAAATATATAAATCAGGCTGGTGTTCAATTTTATTCCCTATTGCAACACCTTCATGAAATTTCTCCCCGATGATATCATCTTGACTTGTTTCGAGATCGTAGAAAATATATATTGCATTCTTTAGTTTAGCTAATTCTTTATATGGTGTAATAAAGCATTGGTGTTGTATTACAGGTTTTACACAAATGTCCATAGCATATATGATTTACATCGGCTCTGTATAATTTAAATTATTTTGTACATGAATTTATAAGAGTACAAATAGATTTTTTATTTATAGATGATGTTGCTTTATGATTATCAAAACAAGTTTGACCTTTAAAACTTCGATTGCATACATTACATTTAATATTTGGATAATCTACGTCACATGCTGGATATGATTTACAAAAGAAACACTACTGTTTATATCTATTGTTACACGGAACACGGAACATTACATCTTGGAAATTACAACTAAATGCTGCTGTTAATGATGTAATTACATTGAAGTGACTTTCATGGTATATCAAATTTAATCTTTTTTCCTTATCTTCTTCACCTTATCTTCTTTTCCTCTGAAATCAATAACTACAATTTGATATTTAGAGAGGTACAGCTGAAATTTTTTGAGCTCACTGATACTAGCACCTTTTGCTGGGATGCTTACATTTGAATTTCTTATTAGTTGTAACGCTGTTCTCAATTGAAGTTGACCTACATCTTTGCGCATTTTACAGTAGTCAACAGATTTTTCTATGAATGAGATGGCAACAACTAACGCACGTGATAAGCATAAATTATCTTTGTTTTTAATTGAAATTATGCCTCTTCTTTTATTACATTCCTCTTCAAAATTGTTGTATCTTTTTCCTCTGCCTCTTCCTGCTGGAAGTGGTACATATGTGACATTTATACAGAACGTATATGTCGATAATCCTTCGAAGTTGCTTTGGAATATTTTTGAAATAACTTTCCCAATTTCCGAAATGTCAAGGTCTTTCGCTTCTTTAAAATTGATCCAGGCTGGACCACTTTCATGAAAACTTTGGCATCCGAAAGTGACATCAATTTTGTCACTAGCGTCAACATTTTCAATTAAGTAGTTTGTACTATTATGTACCATTATGGTATCAAAAGCAAATAACTTATTTTGAACCGTTTTTCTTGTTTTTCAACATTTTTACATAATAATAACACCTTATACTGTGATATTAACAATTTTCTCTTTCCCGCTTTCCGCTTTTTCTTACACTTATTTTATTCTGTTTTCATTTTTCTCTTTAAATTTTATAAAGCATTTTTTCTTATTATTTTCATATGTGCCTATTTTGATTTCCTTTTTTTTTTCTTTTTATTCATATTTTTTTCAACATTCTTACATAACAATTTATTAATGGTTTTCTTTCCTCTTTTTTAAATGCTTGTCATAAAAAATAACGAAAAAAAAAAAACAAGAAACAATCTAATCTCAAAATTGCAAACATAAAAATTAGGTAATCCTGCACTTAGGGATTGGAAAAAATCAACCAATATCGCATGACATGCTGACCTACATTTTTATTGATGGGGTTAATGTAGGTTATGCTTGGTTAAGCTTGGTTAGTAGGTCAAGAACATGTTTTGATTGTTTTGATTTAGGTTTTAAGTTAGGTTGTATGTGTGGGTTGTTAACTTATAAGTTCCATATAGTTTTATAATAGGAAGTGAAAGTTTTTGATATTGTGTAAGTTTTCAGGCAGAGTTAATGAAATGAACAATTGATTTTATGTGTCTTGGTTACTATAAGCCAAAAATTTATATTGGTTGAGGTTTTAAGTTAGGTTGTATGTGTGGGTTGTTAACTTATAAGTTCCAAATGGTTGTATAGTAGGAAGTCAAGTGTTAAGCAATTTAAAGTTGGGTCGGCCCTTAATAAATAAAATTTTATAACTGAAGTTTAAATACTAGGCGCACACATAAAAGTAGTAAAAAAATTTCTTATATGAAAATAAAAAACAGAAAAAAATTTTTATTTTTAAATTTGCAGAGCATATTTAAAATTGATAAAAAAAAAATTTTGCATTTGAAGAAAATGAAAATAAAAAAAAACTTGTTCTTTATAATAACATGCTTATATAAAAATGTGGTCGCTTCTGAATAGATACACATATTTGTGTTTTTATACTTTAAGAATTTATTGAAGGAAACAGAAAACGAAAGTCTATAATTAACTACTGCATGATGTGTAAGATATTTTTTTATTTTTTAATTAAGAATGTTTAAAAAGTAAATATGAAAAAAAAGAAAACAAACAGCAAATCACAAATATGGAACTGATTAAACTAAAGATATACTCTTTGATATGCATTTATGTTTATTTTGTTTTTTGTTTTTTTTTTTGTTTTTGTATAGAATAAAAAATAATTCAAAGATAGGTTAAATGATAGGTTAAATGGTACCTATTTTAAAAACATAAGATAAAAATAAAAGACAATTATATTTTTGTTTAAATTCTTTTATTATTATATTTTTATTTAAATCTAAGTTGAAACAATTTTTTACGATGATCAGATGTTAAAATTGCAGAAATAGTGAGTCCAACTTTTTTTATAACGTCTCCAAACGTTCCAACGTCTTTGAAATCTACTTCTATCACGTGCGTATTCTTCCCAATGACCTTTCCGTGCTGATCTGTAAGCATACTCCCATGCATGCATAACGTGAATTTTTTGTTTAATGTTGAAGTGAACTTTTTTAGTTTTGTTGTTTAAATTCATATCGTGCAAGTATGAAGATTTAAAATCTTAATCTAACATGCTTTCCTTTAAAAGATACATGTATACATTATAGCAATTTTTCATAGCACTTCTAAAATTGTTGTTTGATAAGTGTTTAGGACAATTTAATTTAAAGTTATCAATCTTTTGCAATGGCGGCAAGTTTCTGCTTAGATCTTCTATTTTAACGCTGTCAATGTACTTTTGAAGAAAAAGTTTTTTTGTTCTTCTTTAACATAAATTTTTTCAGCTGACTCTAAATAGTGTTTTAATATACATTTTACATCTAAATGTTCAACTAAACCGTTATTCCCATTTAAGTCCATTTATTTTATTTTCGCAATACTGGTTACAATAATTAAGATCACTTATTTGCCGGAGAAAATCTATAAATTGCAAAAGAAAAATCATTATTCAACGTAGTGGATTTTTATCTACACATCTTGGTGCAGTACTATTAGGGATAATCGGAAATTTTATAAAATGAATAATACAACATTTAATAAAACGATAATTTTAAAACCCGACTTATGAGAAAATGAAGCAAAATGCGGACGTTGAACTTAATGAGTTGGATAAAAATATGGAAAAAATATTGTTAAATAAACCTCTCACGGACACTCAAAAATGGTATTTATACAGACAAAATCTATTTAAAATAAGAAAAAAAAAAACAACTTCCCAGAAATAAACAGGAGAAAATAAAAATTACGAAAATAAAAGCTACTCAAACTCGTGCAAAATCAATGTATATAGGATGCGAAAACTCAATCGCATTTTCCTGAATATAAGAATGTTGGAATACAAGTTGTACCTGAAGAAGAAGAAGTATATGAAAAAGAAGCTGATGACGAAGTATTTGATGATGAAATTCAAGAAAATGTTTTAACAAAAGCATTGTCAGCTGCTTCAGTTGGAGAAAGTCTTAGAAAAAGAAAATCAATTAGAAATCAAAATGTACAAATTTTTGAAAATGATACAGGAGACATTATAACTGTTCCTTTAGATAGCCCAAGCCCACCAATGAAAAACGAAAAAAACTACAAATAGCAAAAATTTAATTTTCCAATTCGTAAGAATAAATCCGCAAGATCATGAACAACATACAAGTAATTGATGAATATTATATCACTTTACTCAGTGATTCATCTATGAACTATTATCCAGAAAATTCATTATCATCTTTTCAGATAAAATGAATAAATACATGTGTGAATCAAGGTGGAAAGTCGGCATTTCAGAAATGCATGTTAATGATTTCGTTCCAAATGGTATGGTGAAGAATGGGAAAAAAGTGCACAAATATTTATTAAAGATATGCAGAAAGATATGATAGGAGTTGGAACATCATATATTCTATACATAGAAAAACAAATGATATGTGATTGGAAAGTTTTTCTACTACCAACACAAATTCAAAATGTACGCCCACTTAATAGGTTTACAAGAAAAGAAGTTGAACGACAGTTGATTTGGGGAATTTTTAATTTTATAAACGATGAAGTTCATTATACACAATCAGCAAAAGCTGAGGAGATGCCTAAAACTATAAGTTACACTACAATATGTGTTACTAAGCCTAAAATAGATATAAAAATAAGAGCAAATTACGCTTATACCCTCTAAGGACTTTTGACAACATGTTTCAATGAAGTATCTTCTAAAGTTACAGATTTTAAAAAATATAAATCACGTGTAACAGAAGCTTTCAAACCTTTTGTAGATAGTGTACAATTGATTCCAATTATTAAATCAGATATGTTATATACACGATATATGTTATATATACACAGACATAATCGAACCGCAAAAAATAGGTGATAAAGATGTAAGGTGTTTAAGATCTGTTAACATACAAAATTCTTTCACTGATACTGTAAAAGAATTCAGTTATATTCAATATTGCAATGTGGAGAAATCATTTAATAACATTTCATTACTTTTATGTGATAAATATGGATATAAAATAAACTTTTCCAAAAGTTCAATTTCAACAAAAATTGTATTACATTTTAAAAAAGTATAAATAAAAGCGATTTTACAAAACTATATATTATTTTATTTTATTCATTATGAAGAGAGTATACTATAAGTATTATTTAATTCAATCTGGTAGAGGACTTGATGATATCGGCCCTTTATTACATTCAACCGTATCTTTTCAAAGAGGTAGTGGATTGGAAAGCTTTTTTGGGGGACTTTTTAGATATTTGAAACCATTATTTACTTCAGGGGCTGGTATTTTGAAAAAAGAGGGTATTAACTCTGGTATCAATGCTTTATCTGATATTGCATCTGGTGCAAGTGTAAAAGAAGTTATGCAAGATCGTAGTAAAGAGATTGTTAATAATGTACGACGTGGTGCCGTACGAAAACTGAATGAAATGTATGGTTCTGGTAAAAGAAAACGAAATGCTATAAAAAGACCATTCTTTAAAAATTTAAACTATTTCACGTCAAAACGACGCAAAGATAATAACAAAAAGAAACAAAAGATATTTTTAATTAATTTTGATAGAGTGTATGAAATCTGAGTTGGAAATTTTTAAAACCCAACCCATTCAGTCTAGCATTTTACGATCTGAAGAAGTTTCCTACAATCCTATTGCTTCTTTAGACAACCCTTCAACTATTAAATTTGTTTCACTGGGTCATGGCGATACATATAGAGATTTGTCTTCTACATATTTGAGATTAAAAGTACAGATCTTAAAGAAAGAGGAAAGCATTGGAATAATGATAAAACTTCTGATGGAAAAACAATAATAGAACCAACTGTAGTTAATAACTTTTACATTCTTTAATAAAACAATGTAATGTTCAATTAAATGGCAAAAATATAACACCATCTGATGGAAATTATCACTATAGAGCTTATATTGAATCATTATTAAATTATGGTACGGATGCTGTTGCAACTCATGTAGAATGTGCAGGATGGATTTTAGATAAAGCAAATATAGCTAAATCTGATAATAATGGATCAAAAGAGCACGAAAAATTGTATCATAATAGCAGTGTAGTGAAACTTATGGGTAAACTACACGTAGATATGTTTAATCAACCTCCTCTACTTATAAAATAATAATGTTGACATTCGTATGGTTTTAACACTTGAAAAACTACATATTTATCTTTTGCAAACGATTCTGATGAATCACAATTAAAAATTATACAAGCCACGCTATTTATGAGACATGTTACCGTCAATCCAATCGTGCTGTTAGCACACAATGCTGTTCTTGGAAAATCCAATGCTAAATATAATTATAAACGCGTTGAAGTAAAAAGTTTTGTAATTCCAATGAACAGCTCATCAATATCGCTTGATAATGTTTTTATTGGACAGTTGCCAAACACAATAATTTTTTGTATGACAGAAAATGTGGGTTACTCTGGAAAAAGATCAAAATTCCCATACAATTTTAAACATTTTGATATTTCACAATTTGTGTTAAACGTAAATGGTGTTCAAATACCTAATTCAGCAATTGAAACCAGCTTTTCAGATGAAAATAATTGTTGTACAAGAGCATACAGTACACTTTTTTCAGGAACTGAAATTTACCACAACGATAAAGGTCATCAGATAACAAAGTCTATGTTTAGTAATGGATTTTTTATACTAGCTTTTGATTTAACTCCAGATGCATCTCAAGGTTTACACGGTACAGTTAGAATTCAGGCATGGCTATCAAAACCACTTACATATACACTAATTTCTATTGTTTATGGAGAATTTTATGCAAGCATACAAATTGATAACAATCGAAATATATTCACAAATCTATAAATAGAATACTGAAACATGTATTTGAATATTCGACAAGATGAAGTTCCAACATCGTCCTGTGCACTTGTGGATGTGAAGTTTTGTGATGATAAAAATACTTTATTTGTAAAAGATATTTGTTTAGTTTGAATTAAAGAACCTTGGAAAAAATTTGTAAAAGAGTTTACTTACAAATTTCCAACCAAAGAAATTATAAATTGAAATTTTTTAAATTACTCTTTTGGAACTGTACATAATGATAAAATTAATAAAGAATTAAGACTGGTACTAGAAAACTTTGATGTCATTATAACAAATGAAAAAATAAAAAAGGAGTTTTTAATGAAGTACATTAATGAAATACTTTAGAAATAATTAGTGTTTTAAAATGCAACAAATTTACAAACAAATATTTTACGGTAGCAAAGCAAAAAGCTTTAGACAAAATTCCAAAAATAAAAGAAAAACCAACTTTTTTAATTGTAAACACTGACAAGATAAAAGATCCGAGAACACATTGGTTTACCCTTTATATTCCAAAGCATGGTTGCACAGAATATTTTGATTCGTATGGTGGAGTTTCAGATATACCGGAAATTTTGGAATACTTGAAAAATTAGTGCATAGTTCTTAATAATAGGCAGATGCAGAGTATTCTTTCAGATGTATGTGGACAATACTGTTGCATTTTTGGCTGGTATAGATGTTTTGGTTTAAGTATGAAAACTTTTTTGAATCAATTTGACAAAGATAATCATATAGAAAACGACAATCTGATTATTAATATGTTTTACAAATTAATTGGAGATTCAAATTTTTCACAATCTTGTGTACCTCAGTAATAATTAATATAAAAAAGCTTTAGTTAAAATGTAGTAATGGAAGATCAAGGTTCGAACGCAAATTTGATGTTGAGCTGTACATATTTTCTCAAAAGAAATCAGTCATTAAAAGTTCTTGTTGGTTTTAATACAGAACCTCTTGTAGCAACTAGCATTTTTCACCGTATTGGAAAAAAGCTATCTATTTTAAAATATCATGATTGGTGTAAGTTCATCAACTTGTACGTCATTTTGCGTACTGGCTATTGCAGTTTCCTCAGCAAATGGAAATATTGTTGAATTAGCTGCCATTTTTGTAAAATATCTTACCAAAATTGAATTAAAAATGATTTGTCATTAAAATTGAATCGGGTTATATACTGTGGAACACAGTCAAAATTTAAAGTTTTCAGAGTATATAAATAAAGAAATGTAAAATTGGATTTTTAAAACTAGTTAGATGGCGTAAAAATCATGTCAAGATCTCAAATAGTAAAAGAAATACATAGACCAGCTAGAAAAAGGTATCTTAGAAGGGAAGTCAAACAGAAAGGAGTAAATGATACCTGGCACATTGATCTAGTGGAAATGATTCCCTATGGAAAATTCAACAAAGGTTTTAAATATATGCTAACTGTTATAGATATATTTTCTAAATATGCTTATGCTGAACCAATTAAAACTAAAACCGGTAGTAATCTTTTAAATGCTTTAAAGAAAATTATAAAACGAGCTAAAACCTTACCTAAAATTATTCATTCTGATCAAGGTAAAGAATTTTTCAATTCGATATTTCAAAATTTTGTTTGTAAAGAAGGGTACTAATCACTATCATAGTTACTCTGAAATGAAAGCATCCAAACATCTATCCAAGCATCCAAGCATTACAAGGAAATTACAGATGGATTAATATATTGCTACCTTTATTAAACACCTATAATTCCACTAAAAATAGAACAACTAAATTACACCCTGAAAGAATTTCTAAGAAAAACGAAAAATTTATTTTAAAAAATGTTTATATGCAACCTAAAATTTCTCTAAAAGCTAAACATAAGGTTGGAGACTATGTTAGAATAAGTAAATACAAAAAAACTTTTGAAAAAGGTTATCAACCGAATTGGTCTACTGAAATTTTTAAAATTATCAAAGTAAACAGTACCTATCCGATCACATATCAGCTGATTAATTATAAAAATGATTTAATATTTGGTGGATTTTATGAAGAGGAATTCACATCTGTTAAACATCCAAACGTATATCTTGTCGAGAAAATTAAAAAAAAAAAATTAAATTTTTTATTGAACAAATTCTTTATATACAATTCTTAATATAAAAACATAATTCTTAATATATAATAATTCTTAATATTGAATAAATTATATAACATAAAAGCTTAAACTATAATAATTGTTTTGTGGCGAATTGAAAATCACCACGTTCTTCTTTTAAAATTAACTCATTTTCCTCGTTTACGAGGAAATAAGTATTTTTTTCGATTTCCTCTCGGAAATCATTATCTTCAAATACTGCAACTTTTTGTTGCGTTATAAATATAATATTATTTAGGGTCTCGAAGACCCATTTTTCACCGTAAACCGGTGTTTATTTTTTTAATTTTATTTATTTTATAGAGCCTATTTGACTCCATATCTTTAACCTTTAAAAATTTTTTTAAAGGTTTTTTTTTTAATTAAATAATTCCACCAGTTTTCTTTTCTTAGTGGAATTTGAAGTTGTTTCTTGATATGCAAAATACTGCGCCACCAAATGTCCGATTTGCTCTGGTGGCTGATAAAACGAGTGTTGTTGTTGTTGTTGCTGGTCATGATGAAGAGGCATTTTCGCCATCTTTTTCTTTTTTGTAGTAATTTGCGCCTGTATGGTTACGTCATCCAACACTTTATCAAATTCCTGTGCCATCCTGCTTGCTTCAAATTAAACTGATATTTTTATAAAATCTCGATGTATTTATATACAAATTTCGATTAATATTAAAACAAAATAAAAACTTTACATTTAGAACTAGTTACACTCTTGCAAATATTTTCTAAGTGGATAGGGTAAAATCTATCAAAAATGTCAGTTGATTACAATGCTCCTAATATTTTTTATGTAGAAAAAGGGTAATTTATTAAATTACCGTTTGATTACATTGTTGCAATACTGTTATCTATTTAAAATACGTATAAGATGAGAATCTAATTATTAATTAAATATAATTTATTAGGGATGCGTAAGTGACAGCGAAAGCATTAATCGTCTGTTCATTTGGAACATTATGCCGCAAGTGTGACTGCTGCCATCAGGTGCTCGTTATACCTCCCCGCGGTCTTCCCCGGGCAACTGAACAATGTTCAGGCTAAATAATGAGTGCGATAAATCCAGAAGCATCTGATCCAGAATGGACGGCTCCCTCATCTGCGTATGATTCTAGAGGAACGGCAGATTTATAATAAGAAAAACTTAAAACCTTCCAGAAGGCAATGGAAAACCACTGGAATACATATTCCAAGAAAAATCATATGTCAAGTAAAACCAAAAAATGGTCCTCAGTCTCCGGCTAAGAATCCCCAGAGGTAGGAGTAACAACACAATTAATATTGGCACTTGGAATGTCAATAGTTTATTTGAGTCTGGTAAACTAGCAAATACTATTCATGAGATGCAGCGTTTAAAAATTGATATATTGGGTATCAGTGAATCTTAGTGGCCGAACTCGGGTGAATGTAAATCGAAAGGAGCTAAATTTTACTATTCAGGAAATAACACATCAGCTCACAGAAATGGCGTTGGCATAATTATTTCAGAACAACTAATAAAGATATGTCATTGATTTTGTATCGTTTTCAGATAGAGCTATGCTTATTAAGCTGAATACTAAACCTGTAGCTCTAAATATTATCCAGGTATATGCCTCAACTGCTGAAAAAACGAATGATGAGATATAAGAATTTTATAACCAATTATCACATCTTCTGAAGTACACAAAACCACATGATTTTAATCTAGTAATGGGCGACTTTAATGCCAAAATTGGTACCGGTAAAATAGATGGAATAGTTGGACCATTTGAAACGAAAGAGAGGAATTAGAAACGAAAGAGGTAATCGACTTATTGAATTCTGTCAGGAAAAAATTTTTAAAATCACCAACACATGGTTTTGCTTACCAAAGCGTAGGTTATATACTTGGAAATCTTCCCCCGACAGTAGTATATAATACGTATAATATATACTGGTAATATAATACGTAACCAAATTGATTTCATTTTAGTTAACAAACGTTTTACCTCTTCAATTAAGCATGTAAGCACTTATCCTAGTGCAGATGTTCTGTCAGACCACAACCTTCTCTTAGCTAAGATTAAACTTAAACTATCAAAAGCCAGAAGGATTAACAGGCAATTTAAAATCGACGTGGAAGACAGATATCCAGAAGACAATAACATCAAAAGGCAATTGACATTAGAAATCAACAATCAATTAATGAATATTAGTAGGACAGAAGATGAGATATTATGGCATCGAACAAAACAAATTTTATTCGAAACATCCAAAAATATATTAGGAGAAAAGAAAAATGTCCCAAAGCAAAAGTGGATGACGGTGAAATCTTGAAAATGATGGATGAAAGAAGATCATTCAAAAATAGGAATATGGCAGAATATAAACGTATTCAAAGTAAAATTCGATCCAAAATAAGATTAGAAAAACTAAAATGGCTTAAAAATGAGTGTAACGAAATAGAAAACCTTCAACAGTCTCATGACGACTTCAACCTTCACAAAAAAATCAAAGAAGTATCAGGAATATATAGGAAAACAAATTTCGCTTCACTACTCAATGATAATGGTCAAATCATTGTGGATAGCGAAGAAAGGAAAAAGGTATGGGAGGAATATATAGAAAACTTATTTTCAGACCCGACCAAGCCACAGAATACTAATGAATCGTCAGTACAATTGTCAGGCCCCATAATAACTAAAGACGAAATTTTAAAAGCATTGCAAAATGCAAAAAACAAAAAGGCCACAATGTCCGATGAAGTACCATCAGAAATAATTAAATTAATTGATGACCAAAACTTAGATGTGTTGCACAAAATCTTCAGCAAAGTATATGATACCGGTATTTTTTCTTCAGATTGGCTTTTATCAACATTTATCGCTCTACCAAAGAAAGTTAACGCTTAATCATGCAGTGACCATAGACTGATAAGTTTAATGAGTCATGCACTCAAAATCTTTCTTAAAGTGCTTCACAATCGCATGTACTCAAAAGCTGAAATACATATGAGAAAGACAGAATTTGGGTTTAAGGGAGGAACGGGCACAAGAGAAGCTCTCTTTTGTGTTCAAGTACTCGTACAAAATTGTTGTGATGTCAAGAAAGATATTTTCCTATATTTTCTTGACTATGAGAAAGCGTTTGATAAAGTCCAACATCATAAACTTCTGGAAATATTAAGCACGATAGATATTGATGATAAAACTATTAGATGCATTGAAAATTTGTACTGGCATCAGACAGCCAACGTAAAAACTTCAGATGGGGTAACCGAAAACATTTTAATCAAGTGTGGAGTTCGACAGGGTTGTAACTTATCACCTCTGCTTTTCAATTTGTATGCAAAGAAGATCTTCCAAGAAGCATTAGAATCAGTTGAAATAGGTATCAAAATAAACTGTACCTATCTTAATAACATCAGATATGCTGATGACACAACCTTTTTGACAGATAATTTAAATGATTTAAAACATTTAATAGATAAAGTTAATCATCATAGCATAAACCTTGGTCTAAAAATCAATGCGATAAAAACTAAGTTCATGACCATAAGTAGATGTAAAACACCATATACCACAGCTACAGTTACAGTCGACCATCTTTCAATCGAATGTGTTTCTAGCTACAAGTATCTTGGGTGTTGGCTAAATGAGCAGTGGACATGTGAGCAATGTCGTATTGAAATAGCGAGAGGTGCATTTATTAAGTACAAAAAAGTTTCTTGCTGCAGGGATCTGAATTTAGATCTTCGTTTACCTTTTTTGAAATGCTATGTATGGTCGGTTCTATTATATGGAGTAGAGACTTGGATCTTGACAACCACCCATTTGAAGAAACTCGAAGCCTTTGAAATGTGGCTCTATAGAAGAATACTAAAAATTTCATGGATAGATCGTGTCACAAATATTGAAGTTCTCCGAAGAATAAATAAAGGCCGAGAACTTTTCACTGATATCAAAAGAAGAAAAATATCATATTTTGGACATGTGATGCGAGGTCAAAAATACGAACTCTTACAGCTTATCGTGCAAGGAAAAATTGAAGGTAAAAGAGGTGTTGGCCGAAAACAAATGTCGTGGTTACGCAACATCAGGAACTGGACAGTTATATCAAATATTGGTGATTTGGTATACATAGCGATGGATCGAAATGAATACAGAAGCATTTTATCCAGATTTTAATTCAACTTTCAGGACATATGACCGCTAACATCGAGTAGTTGATAGGCACCGAAGAGAGAGAGAGAATTTATTATAGTGTTATTTGATTACAATTTATATCTTTAAGATAAGTTTTAAATTAAATTGTAGTTTCAAAATTACAATGTTGTATAGAATTTTCTATTTACATCTTAAGATAGGATTAAGATTGGATTCTAATTAAAACCACTAAAATTTATTAAAGTGTCATTTTAATTTAAGACAATGAATCTGTATTGAAAATTTAATATTATTCTGTTATTCAAGCATTTAAGATCTGAAATTCGTATAAACAAAATGTCGACAAAAATTATTTTACAAAGGTTTCTTACCGAAACTATAATGCCTTACATAATAGAAAGCGAGAATTCGATATTTGTTAAACAACGTTTTAATATGCACGGTCATAAAATAAAATTTGTAATTAAATCCGTACCTGAAAATAAAGAACCAATTAACTGTATTAAGGATACTATACATCAAATAATACGGATTGCTGTGAAAGATGTGAATTCCACTGATAAGATTAGGTTAGCATTTTGTAGAGAGAGTTTAGAACATCAAGGTCCTGCGTACCTCAGTTTTAGATTCGCTCATTAACTTAAATTTAGAGACGTTTGGGATGTAATTTCTAATGTTTTTCAAAGTAATTCTGAAGGTAGTTATTTATAATGCATTTTTTGTTTTATTTATTATAAACTATTTTTATTTTACGTCTATAGGCTTAAGTACATACACTTTTTGATTAACAGTTACCCATGTTAGATGGTAGAGGTAGAAATAATAAATATTCAAATT
Organism: Poecilobothrus nobilitatus; assembly: GCA_947095535.1. Classification (NCBI taxonomy): domain Eukaryota; kingdom Metazoa; phylum Arthropoda; class Insecta; order Diptera; family Dolichopodidae; genus Poecilobothrus; species Poecilobothrus nobilitatus. The sequence continues at coordinate 254,852,702 of OX352772.1, read as the reverse complement.
ATAAAGAGGAATGCTTAAAAAGGAAAGGAATAATAACAATAAAAAACAGCGATAATTTATGCCTACCACGCGCACTTGTTGTTTCAATAGCTAAAATTGAAAAAGTTATTGAATATAAAAAAATTCGAAAAAATATAGCAAAGTTTTAAACTTTAATAGCTTTAAAATTATTAAAAACATCAACAACAACAATTCCATCTGAAGGTTGCGGAATTTGTGAATCAATTTCAAAAATTTTTACATAAACACAAAAATTGTTGTATATAAATATGGAGCAAGGGGTGCAGAAGTAATATTCGAAGGATTTAATAATGGAAAAAAAAATGAACTTGCTATACTATAGTAATCATTACAATGTAATGATTATTTATCATTATCTGACTCATGGCGCAGTGGTTAAGTCGCCAACCTTTCAATCGAAGGTTAATTCAACCTTTGGTTACTTCAACCTTTCAATTAAGTCGCCAACCTTTCAATCAATCGAATATGTAGTACTTTTATATCGTAATAATGTATATCGTATAATTAATAGTAGTAGTAATAATAATAATAATAATAATAATATTAATAATAATAATAATATTAATAATAATAATAATATTAATAATAATAATATTAATAATAATAATAATATTAATAATAATAACAATAATAACAGTAATAATAATAATAATAATAATAATAATAAAAGTAATAATAATAATAATAGTAATAATAATAATAGCTGCTACAGTGACAGTGGGGGTTGTCTTAAATAATTACCTCACATAGTGAGGTATTATATTCTACTAATAACCAATATACTACAATAACAATAATAACAGCCGCTACAGTGACAGTCGGGGTTGCCTTCAATAATTACCTCATGTAGTAAGGTGTTATATACTACTACATGTTATAACTGTTGTAACGGCTATAGTCACTGTTAGCATAATAGTGATAATAATAGGCGGATTCATTGTTTCCTTACAATCCCACCCCCAATTCAATGTTTCCGTATCCATTTCCTATCCTTTCCTATCCCCACTTCCTAGCCAATATACTGCGTTCGCAAGTAAGAGTTTCATTACATTATATTGGCTAAAGGGGGAGGTGGATTTAGTCAGTAAGAATCTGACATTACCAAGGGGGAAATTCTTGGTGTCTTTGAAAGATTCCCATCTCTTCTTCGCACATAGCTGCTTTTTGAAAAAATAACTTCACTCACAGCTGCTTTTTGCAAAGCATTTTATTGTGAAGAATATCATATTCCGTATTCTAAGAAAAATTAACATAGGTGTTCGAAAAGTTGCCCTTGCTGTCAAAACTCACCAGGTTGTTCAATTAATGTTAAAAATATTTTATGTATACAGTGCAATCGCGCACATTTCGTGGTCAATCATGTTTTGAAAATCATAAGGCTTCCAGTTCAAAAAATAGAAGCATCTGTGAAGAAATTAGGAAATACAAATCTTGTTTTAAAGTTCATAAAAGTTGTAGGACTATGTGGTGAATATTTTTGTAAAATTTGCGATAAACATGTTCTTGAAAACCGTAAATGCAAGACAAAACTTCATTCAGCAAGACAAAACAAAAGTAAATTTTGAAAACTGCTTTTACGTATTTTATGATTTAGAAACAAGATAAGAAGAAATTAACTCTACAAAAATAAAAGAACATGTTGCAAGTTTATGTGTGGTTCAACTGAGATGCTTTAAATGTATAAACATTGATTCTCTATACTTCTGTGAAAAATGTAAATTAAGAGAAATAATTTTTGAAACGAAAAATATCATAGAGGATTTCATGGAATTAATTTAGAATTAAGAAAGGAATTCAAAAAGATTGTCATAATTGCTCATAATGAACAGGCGTTTGACCATCAGTTTATTCTGAATTATATACTCAAAAAAACTGTACTTGAACCAAAGTTAATTATGCGAGGTACAAAAATTATTGGTATGATAATCGACAATATTAAATTTATAGATTCTATGAACTACTTTCTTATGGCCTTGGCAAAATTACCAAAAGCTTTCAATTTATCGATTAATTTGAAAAAGGGTTATTTTCCACATCTATTTAATAAATTGGAAAATGAAAATTACATTGGCTCACTTGCAGCAATTAAATACTATAACTCTACAACTCTCTAACTCTACATACAATGAAAGCAGATGAGCGTAATGAATTTTTAATGTGGTATGAACAAAATAGAAACTCAGAATTTAATACGGAGAAAGATATTTTAGAGTACTGTAAAAATGATGTTGAAATTCTAACTAAAGCATGTCTGGTTTTCAGAAATTGTTTTTAAAAAGAATGTAATGTGGAACCGTTTTTAGAAGCAACAACAATAGCTTCCGCCTGTAATCTTGTATATAGAAGAAACTTTCTCAAATCGAATACTATAGGTATTATACCAAGAAAAGGGTATAGGATGGTAGACAATTAGTCAAAAATTGCCATGCAATGGCTTATTTGGGAAAAAGATTTGAGAAAAATTGATTTGAAATGTGCATTTAATGGAAAAGAAAAACAAATGGGAAATGTTAGGGTCGATGGATTTTGCGAAGAAACTAACGAAATATTTGAATTCTACGGTTGCTATTATCATGGGCATCCAAAATGTTTAACAAACCAGAGGGATATACCATTACATGATAACTCTGGCGATACTTTGAATCTACGATATGATACGATATGAAAAATCATTAATGAGATCAGAGTTTATAAAATCATGTAGATATAAAGTTATTGAGATGTGGGAATTTGAATTCCGGGAGCTAATAAGACACAATGAAAATATAAGATATTTAGAAAATCATTCATTAATTAATTTAGTTCATTTAAATCCTCGTGATGCATTTTATGACCGAAGAACGGGCAATACTTACACATATTATAAACGTAAACAAGGAGAAAAAATTAAATACATAGATGTATGTTCCTTATACCCACATGTTTGCAAACGAGGGAAATTTCACATAAACCATCCTAAGATTTATGTTGGAGAAGATACCTGCTCCAAGTTAAACAGAATGACTATTGACGGTATTATTAAATGTAAAATCTTACCACCAACAAATCTATTTCACCCCGTGTTACCTGTCAAACAAAATAATAAATTGATGTTCTCACTATGTAACACTTGTAGTGAACAAAAATATCAAGTAAAATGCTGTGAACATACAGACGATGAAAGAGCATTAGTAGGAACTCGGGTAATTGATGAAATTAAAAAAGCAATTGAAAAAGGGTATTTTTAAATATTTAAAGGTAAACTTTTAAATATTTATGAAGTTTGGGAATACGAAACAGTAAAATATGACAACTGCAATGGTATTGAAAATATGACAACTACAATGGTATCTTCACTGAAATGATGAACAATTTATAAAGGTTAAACAAGAAGCTTCTGAGTGGCCAATAAAATGTCAAATTCAAAAAGAAAAGGAAGAATATATTGATAGTTTTTTTGGAAAGGGAGAAGAAGAAAATAGAATACGATAAGTAGTTAATAACCCTGGTTTAAGATCTTTTGCTAAGATTATTTTAAACTCATTCTGGGAAAAATTTGGGCAAAGAGAAAATCAACAACATACCACCATTATAAATCAACCTTTTTAACTTTACGAGTTAATAACAAACCCCTCTGTAGAAGTATGTCACATATTTCCAGTAAATGAAGAACACATAGTGGTTAGCTGGAAATATAAAGAAGAAGCAGTAACTTCTTTATCTACTGTCAACGTAAGTATCGCTGCTTATACAACAACACTTGCTCGTCTTCAACTTTACAGTTATCTAGAGAAGCTGGATAGTAGAGTATTATATTTTGAAACCAATTCAGTGTTGTATATTAGTCGAGAAGGAGAATATGTACCAGAAATAGGTGAATTTATAGGAGACATGACTGATGAATTAGAATGTTATGATATAGAAAGTTATATTACAGAATTTGTAAGTAGTGGTCCCAAGAACTACGCCTACAAATTTTACTGTACAAAAGATAATACAGAAAAAATTGTTTGTAAAGTTAAAAGATTCTCTCTTAGTTATGAAGCTTCTCTAAAAATTAATTTTAATAGAGCAAACAGTTTTAAATTCATGGAGCAATAAAGCAAACAGTTTTAAATTCATTGAATAGTTTAGACATACGTCATTTCAGAAAATATTCGTCAAAATAAAAATCATGATGTACTTACAATTCCCGAAATAAAAAATATCAGCCAAAATCGGAAAAACGGAAATTTAATGAAAATGGTAGTTCTTTACCGTATGGTTATAACAAAAAAAGCACGTGTTGATGAGTAAATCAAAATCGTATTCATTCAAATTTGTACATTTTTATTTGTATTGTAAAAATATTTGTTTGTAGATTAATTTAAAATTTTTAAGAATGTAATAATAAAAAAAAATTCTACATGTAAAAGTAAACATTATTTACATATATATACTAGGTATATACAGTTCTATACTTTCGATTTCTTTTATGATCATTACATTTTTCAGAATCTAAATAAATTCACAATAAATTCTTAACATAAACTCGTTATTACTTGAATATTGTAATTTTTTAAAACCAGGAACTATGCTATCATAGAATCATTCAACTTTTACATTATATTCTTTTTATATAAATTCCTTGCTTTGAAATTCTTCTATTCATAAGAGACAACATTTTTATGTACGTAAAAAAATCTATATCTTACTTAACTTTTTTTTCTTTATTCTAACAAAAAAAAAAAAAAATAAATAAAACAGGATTACACTTTTTCTTTTCAATTTTAAAGATGCCCCGTTAGATTTAAAAATAAAAAAAAAATTTCTGTTTTTATTTTCATATAAAAAATTTTTCTTACTTCATTTACATTTGCGTATAAAACAAAAAACAAAAAAAAAGTTTTAATACTTATTCTTTCAAAAGGAGAATGTTAAAAAAATTTATTTAAGTCTTACTTTTTTTTTTCTTTTACTCTACACATTTTTAAAGGAGGGTATATATTACAAAGAACAAGTTTTTATTTTCATTTCTTTTAAATGCAAATTATTTTCTTATCAATTTTAAAGATGCTCTGTAGATTTAAAAATAAAAAATTTTTTTTTATTTTATTTAAGTTTTTTATTTTTATATAAGAAATTTTTTTACTACTTTTATATGTGCGCCTAGTATTTAAACTTCAGTTATACAATTTTGTTTATTAAGGGCCGACCATACTTTAAATTGCTTAACACTTGATTTTCTACTATACAACCATTTGGAACTTATAAGTTAATAACCCACACATACAACCTAACTTAAAACCTAAACCAAAACAATCAAAACAAGCTCTTGACCTACTAACCAAGCATAACCTACATCAATCAAAATGTAGGTCACCATGTCGTGCGATATGGGTTGATTTTTTCCCAGCGCAAAGTGCATGTTACCTACTATACCTACTATAAAAAAAAAGAATTTTTTTTTACTATTTCCATGTTTACTTATTACTTAAAACAAGTATACAATTTTTATAAGCAAATAGATTTGTCTGGCGGCCGCCGCCGCCTGTCTGACCTACTTTTATGACATTGACCTACTTTCCGTTTGACCGGGTATTACGGTTTGACCTACTTTCGAGTGACCTTGACCTACTGACCTGTCTCGTTCAAGTGCCTGTCTATCTATTAACACCACAATTTATAATGCACCCCTCACCAAAACAAAAATAAAATCACTACACCTACATATCTAGATCAGACAATCAACTGACTTCACTACACAAATAACTTCAATGATTAGGTCTTGTAGATGACCTAATTAAAATACCTCTTCTATAACAACTGCACCCTAATATTTATATACTCTCTACTTATTTAATATTCAACCCCTCTCTTTAACTATTAAATTTTCTTTATACTAATAACTTACCCCTTTCTAATAATTAATATTCACGCTCTTCTCTACAGATTACATTTTCTTGATACTAATACTAATTACTTTCCCCTACAGTAATATTGCATCTCTCTCTAGACATTCCCACACACCATATAGACAAATATCTCACCCCTATACAAATATATTAAAATCACTCAAGCGTGACACCCCTACTCATTATTCATCACCGTACCTAATTAATATTCACCCCTCCACACAAATACCCCCTTCCTCAAATCACTCAACTGGAATGACTTACTAATTAATACTCACCGCAAACTCATCTTCATTCACACTATTGCTATCTCTCTCTCGCACGGAATTCCCATCCCATATCGCTTCAATACCTACTATTTAGTAATTCGAATATTATTTTAACCAAATGTTATTGGATTTTTAGACCTATGCTGTTTTTGTATTGTCTTTGTAGTTTTTAAAAAGTTTTTTCTTGCTACTGCTAGATTATTAAACTTAAGTATTTAAAGGTTAGATTTCCAATTATAAAGATAATATTGCGTAAAAAATAAATGCGTTGTTTTTATATTTAAATTTAATTCTCCTTTATTATATTTAATAATTTTAGGAAAATTTTAGTTTTAAGGTAAATTTGAATTATATTTATTTGAATTTTCGGTAAATTTTGAATTTTTCTTTTTTTTTTTTAAATTTAAGTAATTATTTAATTATACTTATTAAACTAAATTTACGTAATATTTTAATTATAATTATTTAGCAGTCATCAAAAGAAATCTTGGAACATAATTATATAATGCAAAAAAGATGAAATTTTAATACCCCTTTTGGAAGAACTTAAAAAAAATTAATTGTTTTTGAGTTATTTCAAAATTTGTAAGAGACCACTATTTTTTCCCATAAGACTACGTGTATTTTCATGAAACTTAAAAGGCATATTTTATTTAAAAAATTACCAAATAAAATATTGAAGAATAATAATTTTTCATTAGATTCTTTAGAAATGTTATTTTATTTTATATATTTTATTAAACAAAACCAAAACAAAGTCGTTACAAAAAAAATTCTCTATAATTAAAATTAAACAAAACAATGACTTAAAACTAAATTTATAATAACTTAAATCTTAGCAATGACAAGCAATTTAATATTTTATATAATAACTTTTGTAGCAAATTAAACGTAAATAAATATCTTATTATTACGTAGAAGTAAAATTAAAAATAAATGAATTTTTTTTATTAACAATACCTAAAAGCATTAAATTACTATCTATAAAATGTACAACAAAAATGATCTAAATAAAAAACATTAGTTGTATTATAATGCAATACAATAAATGTGCTATGTTTAAAATTATATCATAATTAAAACAAAAAAAAAAAAATTTTTTTTTTGCTTAAGTAAGAATTAATTGTCTAAGGTCATTAAATTGAAAAATGTAGTTGTACAATGTGTTTGAAAGTATTTCTGGAGATAGATGTAGAATAGAGATGACTAATTTTGTTAAAATTAGTACAACATCTATTGATGGGTTCATTTCTACCGTACTCTGTATTATGTTTGTAGTCCATTAAAAATTTAGTATTTCTAGTTTGCCTAGCACTATTGTTAAGTCTAAACTTGTTATTAAGAGATTGAATAGAAATACTACAATTCAAAATATCAAAAGTAAAGCATGATGACAATAGTTGTCTACGTAAAGATAAAGAAAGCAAGTTTAATGAATAAAGTCTTGTAGTGTAACTAGGTAGATTAGCAAAATCAAAAGGGTTATATTGATTCCTTAATGCAAATACGAAAAAATTGCTTTTGAACTGATTCGATTCTATTGGAATGAACTGCAAAGGCTGGATCCCAAACAATGTTACCGTATTCTATGATAGATCGAACTAGGGAACAATAAAGAGATTTAGTCACAGCTAAGTCGCTAAATTCTTTAGCTCTTCTCTTAATGAAACCTAACATTTTATTAGCCTTTGAAACTATTAGATCATAGTGAAGATTATAATTAAGTTTATTATCGAGAAGAATTCCTAAAACAGTAATGCTAAAAACCCTTCAAGAGTTACATTATCTATTTTGTAGACATATATTAAAGAAGACCGTTTACGTGTAAAGCTTATAATCTTACTTTTGTGTATGTTGAGTTCTAATTTATTAGACGTGCACCAAGCTTGTAACACTGATAAGCTTGATTGAAGTTTAGCTGCATCAGAATTATCTTTAACCACTTGATATATTTTTAGGTCATCAGCAAACGAAATGTGAGGTATATTGCTTAGATATTCCGAAAGATCTGAAATAAAAACATTAAACAGAAGCGGGCCTAAATGGCTTCTTTGCGGTACACCGGAAGTGACCCCGATGGTGTTGGATAATACGCCACGAAATTTAACATTTTGAGTTCTTTCTATAAGATAAGAATTAAGCCACTCAAGAAATGAACCCGAAATGCCAAAAGTTGATAGTTTGTTTAGCAAAGTGAAGTGATCCACACGATCGAAAGCTTTGCTAAAATCAGTGTAAAATGCATCAACTTGGTACCGTTTCTCCATTTGATTCAGGGTTTCAGATGTATAAACCATCAGGTTCGTAGTAGTTGAACGACCTTTTTTGAAACCATGTTGTTGTTCATTTAGTTTTGCATTTATGATAGGAGTAATTCTATCAACGACAATTTTTTCAAATAATTTAGGTATAGTCGGAAGGATTTGTATACCTCGATAATTTTCCACCGATGCTCTATCCCCTTTTTTAAAAATAGGGGTTAAGTGGGAGGATTTCCAGTTTTGTGGGAAAATCCCAATTGAAAGTGACTTATTGAAAATAAAATGAAGAGGGAAGATTAGACTGTGAGAGCAATTATGTAAAAATATTGGAGGAATTAAGTCCGGACCAGCACTCTCTTTTATATCAAGGCTCAAAATTGCTTCAAGAATATCATTTTCAGAAAGATACACGTCAGTAAATAGCAAATTTGAGCTATTAGATATGGAATTAGTCGATGTGGTAACTGGTGCTGTTGGACGATAAACTTGTTGAAAATGATCAGAAAAGAAGTTACAAATTTCTTTTGGCCAATCAGAAACCACATTGTCTTTTGATATCATTGAATTGGGATACCCAAATAATTTCCGTTTTGTGTTAACAAAATCAAAAAAAATTTTTTGGAATAATTAACAAGTTTGTTGCCAATATCCGTGACATAGTTTTCATATGCTACATTGGCTTTTTGTTTAAATTCAATTGCAAGTTGCTTATACATATTCAATAAGTCGTCGCATGGTGTTTGATGATGTTTAAGTTTTTATATATTTTATTGCGCTGATTTCTCAAGTTCCTAAGATCTCTATCTAATCATGGTTCTGTTGTTTTATGCTTTTTGTAAATTTTAGGAACATAGGCATCAATAATTTGAAACAGATTTGAGTAAAAGATAGAGATTAGTAAATTGATATCCTGTCGAACTAACAGTTCGTCCTATGTCATTAATGACAAAGCATAATTAATACTTTGATAGTCAGCATTAAAAAAATCGTATACAATTTCATTATTGTAAGATTTGGCCAAGAGTGGGATAGAAGTGGAGACTCGAAAATAAGTGCGATATGATGAGCAGAGTTGGTAAAAAGATTATCAACATCATCAGCGAGTTTAACCGATAATTTGTTGTAAATCGTTACCGTAGAACTCGCTATTAAGACCGAAGTCAATTTCGTCATGAAAGTTAACCGGTAATAACAAATTATCAGCGTCGTCAACGATAAAAGAAATAGAAGGACGATTAAAATCGCCAAACACAAAAATTGAGTCATCCTCATGCATTTCTGAAATAATATTGTGATATACACTATAAAAATCAGAATATGAGGAATTGTCAGAGTTCGGAGGGAAATAAACAATACCTAGGTATAAATTATTTGTACCTAATTTTATTTTAACAAATTGGTGATCGAAAGATTGATGTGTACCAGTGATTAATGGTACACTAGATAAGTTATTCTTTACAGCAAGTAGAACACCACCTCCTCGCGAACAATTTGCAGAAAGATAATCACGATCCTTTCTGTAAATGGACCAATTACCATCAAAAATTTCCTTGTTTGTAAACGAATCGTTGAGCCATGTTTCAGTTATAACTAATATACTGAAATTACACGACTTGGCATCAACAAAAAGCTTCTTGAGCTTGCCTCTCATACCATTACAATTATGGTAAAACATTTTAATGTTGTTTATGTTCTTGAAAGTTTGAGAGGTTTTTTTAGAGTAAGTAACGTTAGATAAAGAGATGAGATTTGAAGTTTGGTTGAAACTTGAGTAATTACTTAGAGTTTGGACGAAAAAACTTGTTATAACTCTCACGGGATTGATTCAAATGATTGTAGTAGTTGCTATTGCAATGACTACGATAAGCCTTAAGATCCTCTTCGACCTCTTTAACAGAGAAGCCTATATTTTTATGATATCTGAGATAAGGATCATATAAATCTTTATAATTAGATGGCAGGTCCTCATTGTGAATAAGAACTGACAGGTGAGTTCTAGTTTTACCTTCTATAACGGTGTTATACGAATCATTATGTAAATAGGCTAAGAAAAGTCTAACGTTGTAGAGAATCCTCTCATCTCTGAATCTTGACAGAGCATATTTGCAAACTTCTGTTAGAGATTGCTTTGTCATTCTAACTATTGGAGAAACAAGCGGATCTTGTAATAATAGTTTATTATTATTATTAATATTATTGTTATTATTATTAATTTTAATATTAGTATTGTTATTATTTTGATTATTATTATTGTCGTTACTAATATTATTATTATTGTTATCGTTATAATTATTATTATTATCATTATTATCGTTATAATTATTATTATTATTATCGTCATTACTAACATTTTATTATTATTATCGTTAAAATTATTATTATTGTTATTATTATTATTATTATTATTATTAATATTATTTTTATTATTATTATTATTTTTGTTATTATTATTATTATTATTTTTTTTATTTTTATTATTATTATTTTTATTTTGATTATTTTTAATTCGATTATTATTATTATTATTGTTACTTTTAAATTTATTATTGTTATTACTATTAACTTTATTATTATTTATATTATAGTTACTGGTAACCGGTCTTAAAGTATCTCCTTGGATGAAGTTAGAGTACTTTTTGCTATTGGTAGATAATGAACTCTGAATTGGAAATTTCTTTTTAGCTTTATTACTAAAAGGAACAGCGAAAGGATTAAGAAGAAGTGTTTTAGAATGTGTGTTATTATTGTTTGTGTTAATGTTTAAACTTGTATTAGTAAGTGAAATAGATTTTGGTGTATTACTACTAGAATTAGACTCTTCTTTAAAAAGCTTTATTATAGTACCTTTTTTCTATCGTTTGTAATTTATTATTTCACAAACTTTGGATTGAGGTTCCATAACTTTAAAAGATTTATATTTCGGTTTAAATCTAAGATTCTTAGGAGTAATATTAACTATAATTACAGTATTTAAATTAAACTTATTCTTTAAAAACTTACTGAGATAATTAGAAGTTGTGTAAGCTGCAAATTTAGTAAAATACAGTGACTGGAGATCCGAATCCGGTTTAGATTCTTCCTCAGCTGACGTCTGCCTATGATCTGCAGTAATTTCTTTTTCATTCGGAAGTAAAAATTGAACCTTCTTAGTTGGCAATTTAGAAGCATTTGAAGAATATTTTTTAATTGAAGAAGGATTATGTAGGTACAAATCCAAAATTAAATAAAAATCAGTGACCATTCACAAATAATGCTCTGAATAAATATTGTACCGTTTTTCTTTAGAACAAAATGTAAATATTTTTGGTAAAATTATAGAAATATAAAAGTAAAATAGAAAGTGATTATTCTACGTAATCTTCGTATGAACATCAAGTTCTTTTTACATTATTGACAAAAGCAAGGGTTTATAAATAGTTTACAATACATAAGTTCGTAATAAGCAGTATAATTCATATAAAATTGACTGAGCTTTCTACTGTCAAACTGTTTTAAAGTGTTTTTTAATAAGTGCAAAAACTAAATAATATTTTAAATAAAAAAAAAGTTAATAAAAAATTTTTTTTAATTTTTTTTTAAACCTACTATATAATTTTACTAACTATACTAACTATATAATTTTTTTAATATAAAATTCAAGCGCAATAATAAAATAAAGTTAAAAAAAAAATATATCAAAATGGCCAGACAATGCTCTATATGCCAAAAACAATTTTACAAGAACTCAAAAGGGCTCCAATGTAGTGTGGCTCCACAGTGTGTAAGCAGTTCTTTCACATCAATTGTGCGACAGTGGTGGAAAAAGTCTTTATCGCTATACAAAACGGTGATGCTACATGAAAAATGTAATAAATGTCCAAGCCAAATCAATCAAACTATAATTAATTCTGGTGATAAAAAAAATGATGCTCCAGTTAAATCATCATGTGATGCTAATGAAATTATTACCACTGAACCAGAAATAAATCAATTGAGCACCTTTGATTTTCTAAATTGCATGTTTGAAAAATTGCGCAATACCTAAAAACTCTTGGATTTGCGGTTTCTGAAATCCGAAATTCTCACATTTTTTTGGAGGATAAACTAGCTATAGCACTTAAAGATAACATTACAATCAAGAAAGAAAATGAGGTATTGGTGAAGAAAATTATCCATAAACAGAATTATACAAGTGCTTTAGAAGAAAAGTTTAATAGGTTGGAGGCAATTGTGGATGAACCATATCAGCTGCAAAGGAAAAACAACATTGTGGTGGCTGGCTTACCATCAGGTCTAAAAAACTCACAATTCTGTAATATTTTCAGAAAATTGGATATCAATTTACCGATAAAAAATCATTTTCTATAACACCATTGCAAAAAAAAAACAACAATCAAAACACATCATCAAGCTGCTTCTATATCGTAAAATTGAGTTCGGAGGAAATAAAAGATGACATTTAATCTAAGAAGAAAAACATCACAGAAGAACTCAGTTTGACGTCTGAAGGTAATAATAATGAAATATTTTTTCTCCAACACTTATCTTCGCTTCAAAGTAAATTTTATTTTGAGGCGAAATCAATTAAATTATCAAAAAAAATGGAGTTTTTATCAAAAATAAAATACAATTTATTTACGTCAAAACAAGACGAGCAAACTTTTTAGCATTTCCAATGTCAACGATATTAATAAAATCAAACATATTCTTAATAATTAATCACTTTTTATTCATATTAAATTAAAAAATTTTTTTTCATTAATTTTAACTTAATTTAATATTTTTTATTGTTTCAAATACCACTTTGTTTCCATTTTTTATTGTTATACTACATTTTTTTTCTTTTTAATTTTAATTTCAACGATATTAATAAAATCAAACATATTCTTAATAATTAATCATTTTTTATTCATATTAAATTCAAAAATTTTTTTTTTATTAATTTTAATTTCATTTAATATTTTTTATTGTTTCAAATACCACTTTGTTTCCATTTTTTTACTACTTGTTTCCACAATACTACTATTTTTTTCTTTATATATATTACGTTGCATTTAACAATAGTATTTTATATGCGTATGCATAGGCACATATGTTTGTTTGTTCATGTGTGTATATATATGAATAAATATATGGCAATGCATGCTCATATTAATTATTGTTATTTCATATTAATTTATTATACCGCAATAATACTATTTTTTATCATTGCAATATATTATATTTATAATAATTATATAATTTTTGGCACTATACACTTATACACTCTTTTTTTAAAACTAATATTTAGATTACCATTTTTATTTTAAAAATTTTGATTATTTACAGTGTACAAAAATCATAAAAAAATATTCATTTTTTATTAACACTTATTATATTTTTATAATTATTATTTTTTATTTTATATTCACTTTTCGAACACACTTAAACTAAATTTAATTTAAAATAAATTGAATATAAATTTAAATCAATATTCATCCCTTTCATTCTTATCTAAAAGAAATTGTGTTTTTACTTTAACAGTAAAATCTTATGCTAAATTTCACATTAAACAAGTAAATGTAACAGTAAGTCGATGCAACCGACTTATTAATACCCTACACCTGAATAATTCAAATTAAATTAAAAATCCGTAAGTTTTTTTGGCAACTGCTTGAACTTCTTCCCTTTTCTGTCTTATTCAACTCGAATTTCAGGAACGTAAAAGAGGCATCCTCTTGGGATATGCTTGACACCTTTGTAAAAAGTTTTAAGTTTCTATCTTTATTAATTTCGAAGATTGTTAATCCTTGGGAGGTGTGTGTCAGGTACCCGAAATGGCACTCCAATTTATCGAATCCATCTCAGGAACATAAAGAAAACATGCCAGAACACCATTGTACTAAATTTAAAGGTTCTACTTTTGTTGGTTTTGGAGATATGCTCTTTGCTCTTGTGCTCGTCCGGAAGTATCCAAAATACGAACCCATGGTTCAAATTCTTTCAAATGTCAGTTTCCAATTTTATAGAAAAGGAAACATAACAGCACACTCTTGTACTAAAAATAAAGGTTCTATCAGAGACTACATAGAGATGTCCAAATGGCAACAAAAAAGTTTAGATGTCGCTACAATATCGATTTTGAAATTTAGTCTCATTTTTCTTTTCTCAACTTTTTTTTTTAAAGTTTCTTAAAGCAAGTTTTGGTCTCGGATATTTTTTTTTTTCATATATGTACATAAATGAACTTTCGTATGATTGGTATGGATGATAGAGATAACAAGTAACATATATTTATGAATATAATCATATGATATCAGATGACATATATGATATACATGATCTGATCAGTATCTAATATAATTTTTATATTATATATGTATTATGCCATATTATGCATTTATATTACTTGAACCAGCTTGCCTACATGCTTATTAAATTGTGAAAGTGTGTGTAAATATAAATAGAAATACACATAAATACTATCGGCACTTTTTATATATGTATTTCAATATGATTCAAAAATTCAGAACAAAATAAATTAGAACATAAAAATTTCAAAATAAAATATAAAATAAAAAATAAAAAATTTTATTTACATAAAATAAAATAAAAATAAAACAACCATTAATAATTTCTCCATGGCAAGAAAACAAGGTAAGAAGGGTAAAAATAATTTCAATAAATACGTAATGAAATTTAGTCATAGAAAAAGCAGAAAAAGTAATTTTACTTAGTGTATAGATATTAAATAATGGAACAAAAATATTTAAATCTGTTTATAGGAGGATAGGGTCTGGAGGATAAACTAGCTATAGCACTTAAAGATAACATTACAATCAAGAAAGAAAATGAGGTATTGGTGAAGAAAATTATCCATAAACAGAATTATACAAGTGCTTTAGAAGAAAAGTTTAATAGGTTGGAGGCAATTGTGGATGAACCATATCAGCTGCAAAGGAAAAACAACATTGTGGTGGCTGGCTTACCATCAGGTCTAAAAAACTCACAATTCTGTAATATTTTCAGAAAATTGGATATCAATTTACCGATAAAAAATCATTTTCTATAACACCATTGCAAAAAAAAAACAACAATCAAAACACATCATCAAGCTGCTTCTATATCGTAAAATTGAGTTCGGAGGAAATAAAAGATGACATTTAATCTAAGAAGAAAAACATCACAGAAGAACTCAGTTTGACGTCTGAAGGTAATAATAATGAAATATTTTTTCTCCAACACTTATCTTCGCTTCAAAGTAAATTTTATTTTGAGGCGAAATCAATTAAATTATCAAAAAAAATGGAGTTTTTATCAAAAATAAAATACAATTTATTTACGTCAAAACAAGACGAGCAAACTTTTTAGCATTTCCAATGTCAACGATATTAATAAAATCAAACATATTCTTAATAATTAATCACTTTTTATTCATATTAAATTAAAAAATTTTTTTTCATTAATTTTAACTTAATTTAATATTTTTTATTGTTTCAAATACCACTTTGTTTCCATTTTTTATTGTTATACTACATTTTTTTTCTTTTTAATTTTAATTTCAACGATATTAATAAAATCAAACATATTCTTAATAATTAATCATTTTTTATTCATATTAAATTCAAAAATTTTTTTTTTATTAATTTTAATTTCATTTAATATTTTTTATTGTTTCAAATACCACTTTGTTTCCATTTTTTTACTACTTGTTTCCACAATACTACTATTTTTTTCTTTATATATATTACGTTGCATTTAACAATAGTATTTTATATGCGTATGCATAGGCACATATGTTTGTTTGTTCATGTGTGTATATATATGAATAAATATATGGCAATGCATGCTCATATTAATTATTGTTATTTCATATTAATTTATTATACCGCAATAATACTATTTTTTATCATTGCAATATATTATATTTATAATAATTATATAATTTTTGGCACTATACACTT
Organism: Poecilobothrus nobilitatus; assembly: GCA_947095535.1. Classification (NCBI taxonomy): domain Eukaryota; kingdom Metazoa; phylum Arthropoda; class Insecta; order Diptera; family Dolichopodidae; genus Poecilobothrus; species Poecilobothrus nobilitatus. The sequence continues at coordinate 254,836,356 of OX352772.1, read as the reverse complement.
ATACACTCTTTTTTTAAAACTAATATTTAGATTACCATTTTTATTTTAAAAATTTTGATTATTTACAGTGTACAAAAATCATAGAAAAATATTCATTTTTTATTAACACTTATTATATTTTTATAATTATTATTTTTTATTTTATATTCACTTTTCGAACACACTTAAACTAAATTTAATTTAAAATAAATTGAATATAAATTTAAATCAATATTCATCCCTTTCATTCTTATCTAAAAGAAATTGTGTTTTTACTTTAACAGTAAAATCTTATGCTAAATTTCACATTAAACAAGTAAATGTAACAGTAAGTCGATGCAACCGACTTATTAATACCCTACACCTGAATAATTCAAATTAAATTAAAAATCCGTAAGTTTTTTTGGCAACTGCTTGAACTTCTTCCCTTTTCTGTCTTATTCAACTCGAATTTCAGGAACGTAAAAGAGGCATCCTCTTGGGATATGCTTGACACCTTTGTAAAAAGTTTTAAGTTTCTATCTTTATTAATTTCGAAGATTGTTAATCCTTGGGAGGTGTGTGTCAGGTACCCGAAATGGCACTCCAATTCATCGAATCCATCTCAGGAACATAAAGAAAACATGCCAGAACACCATTGTACTAAACTTAAAGGTTCTACTTTTGTTGGTTTTGGAGATATGCTCTTTGCTCTTGTGCTCGTCCGGAAGTATCCAAAATACGAACCCATGGTTCAAATTCTTTCAAATGTCAGTTTCCAATTTTATAGAAAAGGAAACATAACAGCACACTCTTGTACTAAAAATAAAGGTTCTATCAGAGACTACATAGAGATGTCCAAATGGCAACAAAAAAGTTTAGATGTCGCTACAATATCGATTTTGAAATTTAGTCTCATTTTTCTTTTCTCAACTTTTTTTTTTAAAGTTTCTTAAAGCAAGTTTTGGTCTCGGATATTTTTTTTTTTCATATATGTACATAAATGAACTTTCGTATGATTGGTATGGATGATAGAGATAACAAGTAACATATATTTATGAATATAATCATATGATATCAGATGACATATATGATATACATGATCTGATCAGTATCTAATATAATTTTTATATTATATATGTATTATGCCATATTATGCATTTATATTACTTGAACCAGCTTGCCTTCATGCTTATTAAATTGTGAAAGTGTGTGTAAATATAAATAGAAATACACATAAATACTATCGGCACTTTTTATATATGTATTTCAATATGATTCAAAAATTCAGAACAAAATAAATTAGAACATAAAAATTTCAAAATAAAATATAAAATAAAAAATAAAAAATTTTATTTACATAAAATAAAATAAAAATAAAACAACCATTAATAATTTCTCCATGGCAAGAAAACAAGGTAAGAAGGGTAAAAATAATTTCAATAAATACGTAATGAAATTTAGTCATAGAAAAAGCAGAAAAAGTAATTTTACTTAGTGTATAGATATTAAATAATGGAACAAAAATATTTAAATCTGTTTATAAATATAAAAACACATTTTTTAATGCAATTATTAGACATTTCTTTGTTGTGTTTCTTTCATTCTCTACAATTTGATTAATTTTCCAAAAAAAGCAATTCTTTTAAATTAAAATAACCTGGTCTTCCATGTTCTGTATTAGACAAGTTCATTTATATGTATTTTCATGCATTTACTTTGGTTGGTATTGATATTTATCATTTTTATGAATATGTACAGTATCCAGCAAATGTCATGCCACTTTTCTAATTGGAATAATTTTTAATTAAAAAAATGTTTAGAAGAATTTTAAAGCATTATTTTTTATTTCAGTTATTTTTATTTGATAGGTATATTATATTATCTTCAAAAAATACCCACATATATAGGGTGTTCAAAATTGAGGTGTCATTTTAATTTTAATATGAAAAGACTTTTTTTTTGAAATATTAAATATATTTTTATTTTAATTTATTACAAATAGGTTCCAGTTAATAATGAAAAATTATGTCGGCCAAGTGGCCTCCTCTACTACTTCGGCAGGCTTCCAATCTTTTACTAAAATTCTGAATCACATTGTTCAATAAACTGTTCTCAATGGTTGAAATCTACTCGATAATGTTGTTTTTAAGCTCTTGAATTGTTGTGGGATTATTGCTGTACACTTTCGATTTCATAAAACCCCACAAAAAAAAATCCAACGGTGTCAAATCGCACGATCTTAGTGGCCACATCACTCCTCCTCTACGAGAAATAATGCGATCTTCGAACTTTCTCTTGCTGTGTGGCAAGTGGCACCGTCCTGTTGAAACCACATATTTTCTACGTCCAAATCATCAATTTCGCCAAAAAAAGCTTCGGATCATCAACCTGTAGCGATTTCCATTGACCGTAATCGCATTTCCATTTGCGTTTTCAAAAAAATGTGGTCCGATGATTCCTCCTGACGACAAACCACACCAAACCGTAACTTTTTGTGGATGTACTGGTTGCTCTAAGTTAACCCTTGGATTCTCTTCACCCCAAATGCGGAAATTCTGTTTATTGACGTAGCCATTGAGCTGGAAATGAGCTTCGTCGGTGAAGATTATTTTGTTAAAAAAATTCTCATTTTCTTCTTATTTTTCGATTGCCCAAGAAACGAATTGCCGACGTAATGCATGGTCAGTTCGTTTTAATTCTTGCGTCAGCTGGATCTTATAAGCCTTTAAATGGAGATCACGAATAATGTGGATGGTTTGATGTTTAATTGCTGCGAACGATGACGAATGGAAGTTTTTGGATCTTCTTCAACACTTCTGCTCACAGCTGCTACATTCGCGGTTGAACGGCCACTACGTTGATAAATGTTGCCTCTGTTTACAAGAACAGATCCAATTTATCAACCATCAGCTTGATGGCACGATTTGTTAGAGCATTTTCTCTACCAAATTTTGTTCGAAATTCCTAATTACATCTTGAAAACTTTTACCATTTTCAAAAAATGTTGTAATAACAAAAACACGTTGTTCCTTCGTGTGATTCGTTCCATATTAACTAACCGGAATGTATTTAGAATATACCTAAAGAAACCTCGTATAAAAATTCCAGGAAGAAAAAAAATGGCGGCAAAATCAAAATGATACCTCAACTTTGAACACCCTATATATGTAGGTATACCGTTACCAATATAACAATATGAGTCATGAGATCAAAAAATAAAATCATAATACAAAAAATGTTGTTACTTTGTTTGTTTGTTTTTCCCTGAAGTTATAAAGTTAAAAATATTATTAGAAAAAATTCGAACGCCTATATTATTTTATTGCTTTTCTATGTATATTTTTTGTAGTTTATATATTTTTTTAAATTACCATTACTTTTGCTGGATACTGTATATTAAATCAGTTAAATCTAGTTAAATAAATAATGCAGTTAAATCAGATGATTTTCATAAAATAGAAAACATTCATACCATCTGATACCATATAATATACGACATACCATTTCATACATTCAAAAAATTCTGCTTGTAGTAGTGAAATACTGAATGCATATGAATGATAACCTTGAAATTTTTTTTCTTGTTGTTTTTAGAAAAGTCAACATTATAAAATAACCTATTTTTATTTATTTTTTTTCTATATGAAATATTTAGCTAAATGTTCCATATTTTTTGTAAAGTGATATTTAGAATGTCTTCTTTATCATATTGAAAATTTACGTTTCTACTCGACATATTAAATATATATTTTCTCAAATATATTTTCCCATTTTTGCCTTATTTTTCTATTTTAAAAGTTATTTTGTCATCGCTTTGCTTTAAAAAGTTTAATTAACATAAGGATAAAAAAATTTTGTAAATGCATAAAATATATGAATGATCATTTTACACCAGATTTTACAGAAGATTCTGGTTTTCGCTAAATTCTTTTAGCTATGACACAAACTAAATATTTCTGTGCTTTAAGATTTTTAAAACTAGCCAGTTTTAGCTGGCCCGTTTAAAAAAAAATTAGTACAAATTTTTGTATGAATTTGTACATCTCTATGTAGTCTCTGGTTCTATCTTTGTTGGTTGTGGAGATATACTCGTTTGCTCTGTCAAATTTGAAGGTTATATCTTTATTGGTTGTGGAGATATACTCGTTCGGTCTGGGGCGCGTTCGGAAGCTTCTAAGATCCGAACCCATGAACCAAATCCTCTTAAATTTCAGAGATTTAAATAAAACATGAAAGAACACACCACTGCCAAATTTAAAGGTTATATCGTAGTTGGTTTTGAAGATAATCTTGTTTGCTCTGGGGCTCGTTCGGAACCTTCCAAAATCCAAACCCATGGACCAAATCCTCTTAAATTTCAGAGACATAAATCGAACGGGAAGAAACATCATTGTACAAAATTTAAAGGTTCTATCTTTGTTGGTTTTGGAGATAATCTCATTTGCTCTGGTGCTCGTTTGGAAGCTTCCAAAATCCGAACCCATGGACCAAATCCTCTCAAATTTTAGAGACTTAAATAAAACGTGAAAGAACACCACTCTGTCAAATTTGAAGGTTATATCTTTACTGGTTTTGGAGATAATCTCATTTGCTCTGGTGTTCGTTCGGAAGCTTCCAAATCCAAACCCATGAACCAAACCCTCTTAAATTTCAGAGACATAAATTGAACGGAAAGGAACATCATTGTACAAAATTTATAGGTTCTATCTTTGTTGCTTTTGGAGATAGTCTCGTTTGCTTTGGGGCTCGTTCGGGGCTTCGGGGCTCGGGGCTTCGGGGCTTTGGGGCTTTGGGGCTTCCAAAATCCGAACCCATGGACCAAATCCTCTCAAATTATAGAAACTTAAATAAAACATGAAAGAATACCACGCTGTCAAATTTGAAGGTTATGTCTTTATTGGTTTTCGAGATAATCTTATTTGCTCTGGGGCTCGTTCGGAAGCTTACAAAATACGAATTCATGGTGCAAATTCTTTCAAATGTCAGTTTCCAATTTTATAGAAAAGGAAACATAACAGCACACTCTTGTAGTAAAAATAAAAGTTCTATCTTTGTTGGTTGTGGAGATATACTCGTTTGCTCTGGGGCTCGTCCGGAAGCTTCCAAGATTTGAACCCATGGACCAAATCCTCACAAATTTCAGAAACATAAATCAAACATGAAGGAACACCATTCTGCCAAATTTAAAGGTTATATCTTTGTTGGTTTTGGAGATAATCTCGTTTGCTCTGGGGCTCGTTTGGAACCTTCCAAAATCCAATCCCATATACCAAATCCTCTTAAATTTCAGAGACATAAATCGAACGGGAAGAAACATCATTGTACAAAATTTAAAGGTTCTCTCTTTGTTGGTTTTGGAGATAATCTCGTTTGCTCTGGGGCTCGTTCGGAACCTTCCAAAATCCAAACCCATATACCAAATCCTCTTAAATTTCAGAGACATAAATCGAACGGGAAGAAACATCATTGTACAAAATTTAAAGGTTCTATCTTTGTTGGTTTTGGAGATAATCTCGTTTGCTCTAGGGCTCGTTCGGAACCTTCCAAAATCCAAACCCATATACCAAATCCTCTTAAATTTCAGAGACATAAATCGAACGAGAAGAAACATCATTGTACAAAATTTAAAGGTTCTATCTTTGTTGGTTTTGGAGATAATCTCGTTTGCTCTGGGGCTCGTTCAGAACCTTCCAAAATCCAAACCCATGGACCAAATCCTCTTATATTTCAGAGACATAAATCGAACGGGAAGAAACGGCATTGTACAAAATTTAAAGGTTCTATCTTTGTTGGTTTTGGAGATAACCTCATTTGCTCTGGGGCTCGTTCGGAAGCTTCCAAAATCCGAACCCAAGGACTAAATCCTCTTAAATTTCAGAGACATAAATCGAACGGGAAGAAACATCATTGTACAAAATTTAAAGATTCTATCTTTGTTGGTTTTGGAGATAATCTCGTTTGCTCTGGGGCTCGTTCGGAACCTTCCAAAATCCAAACCCATATACCAAATCCTCTTAAATTTCAGAGACATAAATCGAACGGGAAGAAACATCATTGTACAAAATTTAAAGGTTCTATCTTTGTTGGTTTTGGAGATAATCTCGTTTGCTCTGGGGCTCGTTCGGAACCTTCCAAAATCCAAACCCATATACCAAATCCTCTTAAATTTCAGAGACATAAATCGAACGGGAAGAAACATCATTGTACAAAATTTAAAGGTTCTATCTTTGTTGGTTTTGGAGATAATCTCGTTTGCTCTGGGGCTCGTTCGGAACCTTCCAAAATCCAAACCCATATACCAAATCCTCTTAAATTTCAGAGACATAAATCGAACGGGAAGAAACATCATTGTACAAAATTTAAAGGTTCTATCTTTGTTGGTTTTGGAGATAATCTCGTTTGCTCTGGGGCTCGTTCGGAGGCTTCCAAAATCCGAACCCATGGACCAAATCCTCTTAAATTTCAGAGACATAAATCGAACGGGAAGAAACATCATTGTACAAAATTTAAAGGTTCTATCTTTGTTGGTTTTGGAGATAATCTCATTTGCTCTGGGGCTCGTTCGGAAGCTTCCAAAATTCGAACCCATGGACCAAATCCTCTTAAATTTCAGAGACATAAATCGAACGGGAAGTAACATCATTATATAAAATTTAAAGGTTCTATCTTTGTTGGTTTTGGAGATAATGTCGTTTGCTCCGGAATCATCAGTCGTTCTTTAGTTGTTGTGTTTAATCTCGTTTGCTCTGGGGCTCGTTCAGAACCTTCCAAAATCCAAACCCATGGACCAAATCCTCTTATATTTCAGAGACATAAATCGAACGGGAAGAAACGGCATTGTACAAAATTTAAAGGTTCTATCTTTGTTGGTTTTGGAGATAACCTCATTTGCTCTGGGGCTCGTTCGGAAGCTTCCAAAATCCGAACCCAAGGACTAAATCCTCTTAAATTTCAGAGACATAAATCGAACGGGAAGAAACATCATTGTACAAAATTTAAAGATTCTATCTTTGTTGGTTTTGGAGATAATCTCGTTTGCTCTGGGGCTCGTTCGGAACCTTCCAAAATCCAAACCCATATACCAAATCCTCTTAAATTTCAGAGACATAAATCGAACGGGAAGAAACATCATTGTACAAAATTTAAAGGTTCTATCTTTGTTGGTTTTGGAGATAATCTCGTTTGCTCTGGGGCTCGTTCGGAGGCTTCCAAAATCCGAACCCATGGACCAAATCCTCTTAAATTTCAGAGACATAAATCGAACGGGAAGAAACATCATTGTACAAAATTTAAAGGTTCTATCTTTGTTGGTTTTGGAGATAATCTCATTTGCTCTGGGGCTCGTTCGGAAGCTTCCAAAATTCGAACCCATGGACCAAATCCTCTTAAATTTCAGAGACATAAATCGAACGGGAAGAAACATCATTATATAAAATTTAAAGGTTCTATCTTTGTTGGTTTTGGAGATAATGTCGTTTGCTCCGGAATCATCAGTCGTTCTTTAGTTGTTGTGGGGTAAACAACTATACACTCATTATACCCGTACGATAGGATCGGGTATAATAAAATTACTCCTCCGTTTGTAACACCTCGAAATAAGCGAGCTAGAGTTACTCGATAATTTGAAATTGTTGAGGATATAATGCGTAGTACAAAAAAATGTAAATAAATAAACAATATAACGGTTGCTTGAAGAATTTTTATTTATATGATATTGATATATATACATACTTATATAATATCATGTTTATTTACATATCGTATATGTCACTAGTGAATGAATGATAAGAGTATATATGTATATTATATAGCGCCGTATTTACATACATATATGTATTTTATTGTACTTATAAGAAATTATTCTGTCAATGGAATATTTAAATATAATATAATATAATATTTAAAATTATATTTATTATTTTGTACTAAGTAAATTTAATATACATTTACCGCTTAGTATTAAATGGTACTATAGAATATTTGAAAAAGTTTTGGATTGGTAATCGTTATGTGGAAGGTTAGAATCTGCTTTTGAAGAATGTACATATAAACATATAGTTTGAATATATGTACAACCCATAGTTCTAGAAATTATAAAATTCACTCAAATTATTTTAAAATACTAAAATATTAAAAAAATAATATTGTAAGCATTGTGACAAGCTGTGAACATACTAACGGTTCGTACGGGTATCTAAGAGTTGACAAAGGCAACTGTATTCTTCCTCGTTTTTAAATTCATATTACATTAAAGATGAAATGGTAATTCTAACTAATTTCTTACTTATGCACTCTTTTATAATTACTATAAATATATTTTTCAAACAGCTGATTACTGGGTTCCCTTTTCTTTTTTTAATAGATGAAAATTGTATATACATTGTATTCACACATCTTACATTGTACTTACATTATACACATTGTAAATACACATATTGCATTTATTTCAACACAAATTACTATAATTTTTTATACCCTACACCTAAAGTATAGGGTATATTAACTTTGGTATGGTGTTTGTAACCACCAAAAGGAAGCGAGTTAGATATGGACATGTATATATATTCTGAATCAGGATCACCTCCTGAGTCGATTTAACGATGTCCGTCCGTCCGTTCGCACGATAACTCAAAAACTAATAAAGCTATCTTGATGAATTTTATACAGTAGGTTACTAATTACGAATGGAAGGCTAAGTTGAATGTGGACAAAATCGGTCCATGGGTTCGGATTCTGGAAGCTTCCGAATGATTCCGGAGCAAACGAGATTATCTCCAAAACCAACAAAGATAGAATCTTTAAGTTTTGTAGAATGATGTTCCTTCCCATTCGATTTATGTCTCCGAAATTTAAGAGGATTTGGTCCATGGGTTTGGATTTTGGAAACTTCCGAACGAGCACCAGAGCAAATGAGATTATCTCCAAAACCAATAGAAATATAACCTTCAAATTTGACAGAGTGGTGTTCTTTCATGTTTAATTTAAGTCTCTAAAATTTGAGAGGATTTGGTCAATGGGTTTGAATTTTGGAAACTTCCGAACGAGCACCAGAGCAAATGAGATTGTCTCAAAAACCAATAGAAATTTAACCTTCAAATTTGACAGAGTGGTGTTCTTTCATGTTTAATTTAAGTCTCTAAAATTTGAGAGGATTTGGTCGATGGGTTTTGATTTTGGAAACTTCCGAACAACCACCAGAGCAAATGGGATTATCTCCAAAACCAGTAAAGATATAACCTTCAAATTTGACAAAGTGGTGTTCTTTATTGTTTTATTTATATTTCTAAAATGTAAGAGGATTTGGTCCATGGGTTTGGATTTTGGAAACTTCCGAACGAGCACCAGAGCAAATGAGATTATCTCAAAAACCAATAAAGATATAACCTTCAAATTTGACAGAGTGGTGTTCTTTCATGTTTAATTTAAGTCTCTAAAATTTGAGAGGATTTGGTCCATGGGTTTGGATTTTGGAAACTTCCGAACGAGCACCAGAGCAAATGAGATTATCTCCAAAACCAACTAAGATATAACCTTTAAATTTGGCAGAGTGGTGTTCTTTCATGTTTTATTAGTTATTTTTTTTTTTTTTAGTCTCTGAAATTTGAGAGAATTTGGTTCATGGGTCCGGATCTTAGAAGCTTCCGAACTTGCCCCAGAGCAAACGAGTATATCTCCACAACCAACAAAGATAGAACCTTTATTTTTAGTATAAGAGTGTGCTGTTATGTTTCCTTTTCTATAAAATTGGAAACTGACATTTGAAAGAATTTGAACCATGGATTCGTATATTGGAAGCTTCCAAACGAGTTCCAGAGCAAATGAGATTATCTCCAAAAACAACAAAGATATAACCTTCAAATTTGGCAGAATGGTGTTCTCTCATGTTTGATTTAGGTCTCTAAAATTTGAGAGGATTTGGTTCATGGGTCCGGATCTTAGAAGATTCCGAACTTGCCCCAGAGCAAACGAGTATATCTCCACAACCAACAAAGATAGAACCTTTAGTTTTAGTATAAGAGTGTGCTGTTATGTTTCCTTTTCTATAAAATTGGAAACTGACATTTGAAAGAATTTGAACCATGGATTCGTATATTGGAAGCTTCCAAACGAGTTCCAGAGCAAAGGAGATTATCTCCAAAACCAATAAAAATATAACCTTCAAATTTGACAGAGTGGTGTTCTCTCATATTTGATTTAGGTCTCTACAATTTGAGAGGATTTGGTCCATGGGTTCGGATTTTGGAAGCTTCCGAACGAGCCCCAGAGCAAATGAGATTATCTCCAAAATCAACAAAGATAGAACCTTTAAATTTTGTACAGTGATGTTCCTTGCCGTTCGATTTATGCCTCTGAAATTTAAGAGGATATGGTCCATGGGTTTGGATTTTGGAAGCTTCCGAACCAGCCCCAGAGCAAATGAGATAATCTCCAAAAACAACAAAGATATATCCTTTATATCTAGATATATATAGATATAACCTTTAAATTTGGCAGAATGGTGTTCTTTCATGTTTGATTTATATTTCTGAAATTTGTGAGGATTTGGTCCATGGGTTCAAATCTTGGAAGCTTCCGGACAAGCCCCGGAGCAAACGAGTATATCTCCACAACCAACAAAGATAGAACTTTTATTTTTAGTACAAAGGTGTTCTGTTATGTTTCCTTTTCTGTAAAATTGGAAACTGACATTTGAAAGAATTTGAACCATGGGTTCGTATTTTGGAAACTTCCGGACGAGCAGAAGTGCAACGAGCATATCTTCAAAACCAACAAAAGCAGAACCTTTAAATTTAGTAAAATGGTGTTGTGGCATGTTTTCTTTATGTTCCTGAGATGGATTCGATGAATTGGAGTGGCAATTCGGGTACCTGACACACACCTCCCAAGGACTAACAATCTTCGAAATTAATAAAGATAGAAACTTAAAGTTTTTTACAAAGGTGTCAAGCATATCCCAAGAGGATGCCTCTTTTACGTTCCTGAAATTCGAGTTGGATAAGACACAAAAGGGAAGAAGTTCAAGCAGCTGCCAAAAAAACTTATGGATTTTTAATTTAATTCGAATTATTCAGGTGTAGGTTACATTTACTTGTTAAATAAAAACATAATTTATTATAACATATTAAATTATAATATTAGCTACCTTATAAAACTATTAATATATTTTTTAATTTTCTTATTATTACGTGTTATTAAGTACGTGTTTCAATTTTTCATTTTTATTTTATTTTTATTTCTAATAATACCGTTTTTCTTAATATTTAAAAAAAAAACAAAAAATCAAAATTATTCTACAACAATTTATTTGTTTAATAGATGAAATTGTAATTCTAACTAATTTCTTATTTTTGCACTCTTTTGTAATTTCCATAAAAAAATTTTTTTTTTTTGAACAGCTGATTACTTGTTTCTCATTTCTTTTTTTTTAATATTAAAAATGATCATGCTTATAATTGCAATGCGTATGGATTATATTTGTTTGTTTGGTTATGTCAATAGGTCATGATATAAAAAATATAAGAAGTAACTTAAAAGTTTCTCATTATACAAGTGTAGATCAAAAAGTAATAGAGGAGAGTTATAAAAATAATTTAAATATAATACATTTAAATATCCAAAGTCTCCGAAATAAATTATATAATCTAGAAGAATTAATTTGTAGTTATAAATGTGAAGTACATATTGTTGTTGTAACATAAATTTGGCTAAAAAAAACGGAAAACCAATTTTTTAATTTACCTGGATTTATAGGCTATGTCTCAAATAGAGAAAATGCATATGGTGGCGCGGCTATTTATGTGAAAGAATGCTTAAGCAGTTTGTTACTTTTTGAGGAAGAATTTCAAAAGTCTAATATTTTAGGGATCAATTTAGGCAAAGAAAACATTAATGTTTTTTCAATATATAGGTCACAAGAAATTAAGGTAGATAATTTTATGTGGAGTGGAGGTGGAGGAGATTACTACTACATTCAAACAGTCTATCTTTATAGGAGATTTCAATTTAAATTTATTGAATAAGCATAGTTATGATATCATAAATTATGGCAATATGCTACTAATGAACGGATTCGTAATTTATAATAAAATCACAGAAGAATTTGCTACTAGAATTGGAAAAACTTCAAAAACGATGATAGACCATTTTTTTTATAGATATTATTCAAAAGCAATATTTTTTCCATGTAGTTGATACACCTATGTCTGACCATCAAATGTTTTTAATAAGTGTAGATAAATCACCATATATCGAATAAATTAAGCAATCTAAAACAGTTGTTGACTTTGACAGACTTGCTAGTGATAATTTTTGGACCACAATTAGTACGCACGATAATTTTGATTACTTTGTTTCTAAATTAACCTCTTTAATAAAAAAACATACAAAAACAATTCCTATAAAAAACAAAAAAAAAAACGGAATGGATAACAGATGAGATAACAAATGAAATTAAAATTCGCGATTCTTACTATAAATTTAAAAAGAAATATTCTATGACAAACGTATAGAGGAACTATATCACTACTATAAAAATAAGGTATCCAAATTGATATGTCAAGCGAAAAAGCAGTCCTTTTCGGATAAATTAACCGCCAATAATTACCGGCCAGTATCTATACTGAGTGCACTTTCTAAGATATTTGAAATTATAATAAAAAGTCGATTAGATAAGCTTATAGCAAAGAACAACATTTTAAATGAAGAACAGTATGGTTTTGAAAGTAAATCTAATACAACGGCAGCTTGTCTAAGCTTAACGGATTTCATATCTAAAAATATGGACAATAAAATGTACGTTTTTTTATATTTTTCTCGATTTAAAAAAGGCATTTGATTGTGTCGGCCATGATGTTCTTCTTTTAAAGCTTTCTAACCTGCAGTTTTATTTAGGTCAAATTGACCTGTTTAAATCCTATATCTTAAATAGAATGTAAAACGTACGTATAGGGGATGTATTTAGCAGTTATAAAGAAATAAATAAAGGGGTTCCGCAGGGATCAATTTTGGTTCCTACTCTATTTAAAATTTACATATAAGACTTAACTAGGTTAAACTTAAAAGCGTCGATACAGTTATATGCAGACGATGTTGTACTAAAATATGCAAAACATAGTGAGGAGGAACTGAGGGATGCTATTGATCATGACCTTGACATAATAGAAACGTGGCTTACAAAAAATCGTCTGACACTTAATATAAAAAAAACAAAAATTATGCTGTTCCAAAATAAAAATTTTAATAACCCAAATTTTCATTTCCGAAATAATATTATTGAGACTGTGGAATTTTTCAATTATCTTGGTTTGTTATTAGACAATAAAATAAAATGGCATGGGCACATTAACGCAATAATCAAAAAAAATTCTCCGTACATCTTCATTTTAAGACGATTACAGAAGTTCTTAACTAAAGAAAGTATGTATCAAATATATTGTGCCTATATTTTTATATTTTACACTTTATATATTTGACTCCAATTTGGAGCGGAGCATCTCAGTTATTTATAAACAAATAAGATATACTAAATAAACAAGGTAGAATGTAAACCAACGGTTTTTAAAAGCGCACATTTCCAAAACTCAGTACAAACTGTTTAGAAGTGTGACTTACACAAATATTTGAAAATTTCATGTAATAAGAAAAATGTGAAAATAGGACATTTTTGAAATTTTGAGGGGCCGTAAGTCCAGAATCCTATATAACTAAGGAAAGCCGTTAACACACGTAAAAATATATTATTGAACCTTTAATTTTTATGTCTTGCCGAAGAAAAATTTGTACAGCTGCCTAAGTTACAGGTGTCTAAAAATAGCAAATTTTCAATTTTTGAGGCGTAATAACTCTTAAAGAAGGGGTGTTGCCAAAAAATTGAGGAAACTTATACTAATTCTAAAAGTTCTTTCTTGTCTCAAAATTTCAGGTTCCTATCTAAAGGGGTGCCGGAGTTATGAAAAAAGAAATTTCATGCAAAATGTGCTTTTCACATAACGGTAAATTTAAATCGTAAATTACAAAATATTACATAATTTTGATATTGTTTTATATAGATAATAAAATTTTCGATCTTCTGGCGCTTTTAGATTGCAAAATTATTACGCAGAGCCCGAGATATATACATCTGAAAATGGGGCTTTTTTGCAATTTTGAAGAGCTGCAACTTTGGAACCCTTTACAACTAAAATAAACCTTTAACACACGTAAAAATATATTATTGTAGCTTTAATTTTTATATCCTGCAGAAGTAAAATGTGTACAGATTCCTAAGTTACAGGTGTTTAAAAATAGCAAATTTTCAATTTTTAAGCCCTAATAGCTCATAAACAGAGGGTGGTCCGAAAAAATTTTCTGAGCAAACTTATACTAATTTTAAAAGTTCTTTCTTGCCTTTAAATTTCAAGCTTCTATCTAGGAGCGTGCCGGAGTTATGAAAGTAAAAAAATCATGCAAAATTTGGTTTTTACATAACGGTAAATTTAAATACTAAATTTAAAAAAATTGTATAATTTTGTTATTAATTTACAAAGATAAAAGAAATACCTGTCGAATGACGTTTTCAGATTGGAAAAATCTTAAGCAGAACATAAGATATATGCATTTAAAATAGGGCTTTTTCAAAGTTTGTGGGGCTGTAGCTCCGTAATGGGGGGGGTGGGCTAGATGAAAAAATTGTTCCGCAAAATTATTTTTTTATGAGACCTACCTATGGTTAACATTTTTTTTTCTCTATCTTTAACGGTGTAGAAGTTTTGTAAACAGACGGACGGACAGAGTGAAACTAATAAGCACATTTTTTCAAAATTTTTTTGGAAATGTGCTAAAAAGCTATTTAAATTATTCACAATTACCCAATAAGACACCCTTCTAACTTATTATATAGAACACATATATTAGTTTTAGTAATATATTATATTACTTCAAAGGGAGCTTTATTTAACAGCGTTTAAAATTATTTTCAATGAGATCAAGCATAATTTCATACTTCATAGAAATTTCGATATCCACAATAGAAATACAAGAAACCAATCAAACTTTTATCTTACGCCTTTCAGAACTGAAATCCAGAAAAAAAATTGTTTGTATATCTGCCAAAAAATGTACAATGAGCTACCACAAAATTTAAATCTTATTGATAATTTTGTTACTTTTAAAAAAAAAATTACTGAGCGTATGGGTAACAGTATTATGTGCTAAATGATAATTATGTATTTATTGATAAGAGTATATTTAGTGTTTGACTTTGAATTAACAAACCACACATACATCTAAATTGAAATAATTTCAATTGTAGTTAAATCGATAAATTGATAATTAATATTTAATAGACAAATAATTTTTTTCGCAACTTTTTGTGTTGGCTTTATATACATTTATATATCTATATATTTCTCTTTGTTATTTTTTTTTTATTTTTGACGTTTATTTTTAACTATACTATAAGACCATACACCTAAGGCTTAGGTCCCAATTGTTTTTTAATTTAACTAAAAAGTGTATCCCAATATTTCATTTTATAATATTGTTTATTCCATACAGTAAGTAAAACAACATTGTTCTTTTTTATTTATTATATTAAATTTTAATTTAAGTGAAATAGGCCATAATGTAATTTTTGTTTTTAAGTATTAATAATAAAGAAAAAACAAAAAAAATTTTGGATTTGCGGTTTCTGAAATCTGAAATTCTCATATTTTTTTGGAGGATAAACTAGCTATAGCACTTAAAGATAACATTACAATCAAGAAAGAAAAGGAGATATTGGTGAAGAAAATTATCCATATACAGAATTATACAAGTGCTTTAGAAGAAAAGTTTAATAGGTTGGAGGCAATTGTGGATGAACCATATCAGCTGCAAAGGAAAAATAATATTGTGGTGGCTAGCTTACCATCAGGTCTAAAAAACCCACTATTCTGTAACATTTTCAGAAAATTGGATATCAATTTACCGATAAAAAATTATTTTCTATAACACCATTACAAAAAAAAACAACAATCAAAACACATCATCAAGCTGCTTGTATATCGTAAAATTGAGTTCGGAGGAAATGAAAGATGACATTTAATCTAAGAACAAAAACTTTGGGTTACAGCTTCAGAGAATAACTCAGTTTGACGTCTGAAGGTAATAATAACGAAATATTTTTTCGCCAACACTTATCTTCGCTTCAAAGTAAGCTCTATTTTGGAGCGAAATCAATTAAATTATCAAAAAAAATGGAGTTCTTATCAAAATAAAATACAAACGTCAAAACAAGACGAGCAAACCTTTTAGCATATCCAATTTCAGCGATATTAATAAAATCAAACATATTCTTAATAATTAATCACTTTTTGTTCATATTAAATTAAAAAGTTTTTTTTCATTAATTTTAACTTCATTTAATATTCTTTATTGTTTCAAATACTACTTTGTTTCAATTTTTTTACTACTTGTTTCCACAATACTACTATTTTTTTCTTTATATATATTACGTTGCATTTAACAATAGTATTTTATATGCGTATGCATAGGCACATATGTTTGTTTGTTCATGTGTGTATATATATGAATAAATATATGGCAATGCATGCTCATATTAATTATTGTTATTTCATATTAATTTATTATACCGCAATAATACTATTTTTTATCATTGCAATATATTATATTTATAATAATTATATAATTTTTGGCACTATACACTTATACACTCTTTTTTTAAAACTAATATTTAGATTACCATTTTTATTTTAAAAATTTTGATTATTTACAGTGTACAAAAATCATAGAAAAATATTCATTTTTTATTAACACTTATTATATTTTTATAATTATTATTTTTTATTTTATATTCACTTTTCGAACACACTTAAACTAAATTTAATTTAAAATAAATTTAATATAAATTTAAATCAATATACTACTGACATTTTTACTAGAAAACTTATCTCATTCATTCTTATCTAAAAGAAATTGTGTTTTTACTTTAACAGTAAAATCTTATGCTAAATTTCTCTTATTTTTTTTTCTTTCTATGCATTAGCTCATATTAAAAAAATTCATTCTGAGTATTACTTAAACAACAAATAAAATTAAATTAAATTAAATGAAAAAGAGAAACAATGAATTATGGAAATGAATTGGTAGTTGTAAATATTTTTAAATTTTTAAATAAATATGTATCGAAATTCTATATACTTTTTTTAAAATTTAATTAACTTAGTTTGATAGTAGATGGCTTCTTTTTTTTTATTAACATACATAATACACTAAATTTGTATTTCATACTTTTGAATTATAAGATCGGACGGCTTAGACTAACATCTAAAAATAATATGTTAGTTTTAAGTTAATGAAACACTAATTAGAATTATTATATATTTATATTACTATTAAAAAGCAAAACTATACTAAAAACATTACTATAAAATAAAGCAAAAAAAAAAAAAAGTTGCAAAGGAAATTTTTTAATGTTAAATTAGCTGATAAATTTGAATTCATGTTTGATGAACTGCTCTTAGGTATATATAATATGGAGATATTGCAAGAACGGAAAAATGTTTAAAAGCTTAAAATTAAATTAAATTTTTTGTTTCTGTTTATTTTAATTTTTAAAAACTTTACGAAATATCGGTACATTACATTTACAAAGAACGAATTCATATTGTTGGCTATGTTGTTTTCAATGCTAATAGTTTCATTATTGATTTGTAAGGACTTTGTGTTTGGACTACAGGAATCAGTGTTAAACATTATTCTTTCGTAAAATTTCCACAAGTTTTTAGAATTAGATATTTCAGAGTAAATATCTTTGGAAAAATATTTTTTTTTAGCATGTAAAATTATTTGACTAACTTAAAGTCTAGTTTTCTTATATAGGTTTAGAACCCTAGTGTTATCTTTGTATTTGACTGAATATTTGTAGTACGAGTCTCTTATTTTTATTTTATTTAGTATCTCCTTCGTCATCCATTTTTTTTTATTTTCTCCCGTTTTCACCGACAAAGTGATCCCAAATCATCAACAAAGTGAACAAATTGGTCATACGAATCTAGATTTGACCAAAAACTATCAAATTTGATTTTATCATAATCTAAGACTGTTTTCTCTATCGTTTTTTCTTTTATTAAGGTTTCGAGATTCGTGTTAATGAGAAACATATCGTGATCAGAAAGAGGAGTACCAATAATCAATAAATTATATTTGTATTTAATCAAGTCGGTATCAAAGTGGTCAATAATTGTTCTTATTGAATTGGAAATGCTGGTGGTAATTTTATTATATATTAGGAAGCTATTACTTAGCACGGTATTGTATATGTTGTAAATTATTGATGTTCAAATTCATATCACCTAATACTATGGAATTTTTATAACAGGCTGTTATTTGATCTAACTTATCAATAAAGTCTGCTACACGCGTGTCGTGCGATCTATAAATACCAACAATGTGAATGTTATGGCGGATTAATTTTATAGTTAAGATATTTGTTTTATAAATTTCCTCTTCACTTATAAAAATTGAATTAATATTTTCTTCAACATATATGGCAACATCGCCATACGGCTCCTGCTTATTAGAAGAGTGCGGCACGAAACCATTTATATTAAAGAAAGCATTCTCTTTTTTAATAAGCCATATTTCAGCCAGGACGATTATGTTGATATCAAAGTCAAATGAAGAAATCAAAGATTCCAAATCGTATAATTTATTTCGAAGACTTTGAATATTAATGTAAATAATATTTAAATTTTTGCTATTTTTTGTAAATGATTTTAGGTTGCACCCTGACATATGTGATATATTCTTATTAAAAGATGAGTTTATAGGAATATTATTATTAGTGAGCATTTGTTAAAAAAAACAAGTAAATGTAACAGTAACTCGATGCAACCGACTTATTAATACCCTACACCTGAATAATTCGAATTAAATTAAAAATCCATAAGTTTTTTTGGCTGCTTGAACTCCTTCCCTTTTCTGTCGTATTCAACTCGAATTTCAGGAACGTAAAAGAAGCTTCCTCTTGGGATACGCTTGACACCTTTGTAAAAAATTTTAAGTTTCTATCTTTATTAATTTCGAAGATTGTTAGTCCTTGGGAGGTGTGTGTCAGGTACCCGAATTACCACTCCAATTCATCGAATCCATCCCAGGAACATAAAGAAAACATACTAGAACACCATTGAACCAAATTTAAAGATTGTACTTTTGTTGGTTTTGGAGATATCCTCGTTGCTCTTGTGCTCGTCCGGAAGTTTCCAAAATACAAACCCATGGTTCAAATTCTTTGAAATGTCAGTTTCCAATTTTACAGAAAAGGAAGCATAACAGAACACCTTTGTACTAAAAATAAAAGTTCTACCTTTGTTGGTTGTGGAGATATACTCGTTTAGTCTGGGGCTCGTCCGGAAGCTTCCAAGATTTGAACCCATGGACCAAATCCTCACAAATTTCAGAAACATAAATCAAACATGAAAGAACACCATTCTGCCTAATTTAAAGGTTATATCTTTGTTGCTTTTGGAGATAATATCATTTGCTCTGAGGCTCGTTCGGAAGCTTCCAAAATCCGAACCCAAGGACCAAATCCTCTCAAATTTCAGAGACCTAAATCAAACATGAAAGAACACCATTCTGCCGAATTTAAAGGTTATATCTTTGTTGTTTTTGGAGATAATTTCATTTGCTCTGGGGCTCGTTTGGAAGCTTCCAAAATCCAAACCTATAGACCATATTCTCTTAAATTTCAGAAACATAAATCAAACGGGAAGGAACATCATTGTAAAAAATTTAAAGGTTCTATCTTTGTTGGTTTTCGAGATAATCTCGTTTGCTCTGGGGCTCGTTCGAAAGCTTCCAAGATAAGAACCCATGAACCAAATCCTCTCAAATTTCAGAAACTTAAATAAAACATGAAAGAACACCACTCTGCCAAATTTAAAGGTTATATCTTAGTTGGTTTTGGAGATAATCTCATTTGCTCTGGTGCTCGTTCGGAAGTTTCCAAAATCCAAACCCATGGATCAAATCCCCTTAAATTTCAGAGACATAAATCGAACGGGAAGGAACATCATTGTACAAAATTTAAAGGTTCTATCTTTGTTGATTTAGGAGATAATCTCATTCCAAAATCCGAACCCATGGACCAAATCCTTTTAAATTTCAGAAACCTAAATCAGACGGGAAGGAACATCATTGTAAAAAATTTAAAGGTTCTACCTTTGTTGGTTTTGGAGATAATCTCGTTTGCTCTGGGGCTCGTTCGGAAGCTTCCAATATACGAATCCATGGTTCAAATTCTTTCAAATGTCGGTTTCCAATTTTATAGAAAAGGAAACATAACAGCACACTGTTGTACTAAAAATAAAGGTTCTATCTTTGTTGGTTGTGGAGATATACTCGTTTGCTCTAGGGCTCGTTCGGAAGCTTCCAAGATCCGAACCCATGAACCAAATCATCTCAAATTTCAGAGACTTAAATAAAACATGAAAGAACACCACTCTGCCAAATTTTAAGGTTATATCTTAGTTGGTTTTGGAAATAATATCATTTGCTCTGGTGCTCGTTCGGAAGCTTCCAAAATCCAAACCCATGGACCATATCCTCTTAAATTTCAGAGACATAAATCAAACGGGAAGGAACATCATTGTACAAAATTTAAAGGTTATATCTTTGTTGATTTTGGAGATAATCTCGTTTGCTCTGGGGCTCGTTCGGAAGCTTCCAAAATTCGAACCCATGGACCAAATCCTCTCAAATTTTAGAGACATAAATCGAACGGGAAGGAACATCATTGTAGAAAATTTAAAGGTTATATCTTTATTGGTTTTGGAGATAATCTCGTTGGCTCCGGAATCATTCGGAAGCTTCCAGAATCCGAACCCATGGACCGATTTTGTCCAGTTTCGAACTTAGCCTTCCTTTCGTAATTAGTAACCTACTATATAAATTTCATCAAGGTGTAGGGTATAAAAACAAATAAAACGTGAAATATTGCAAAATTCAATAGAAAAAACAACAAAAAACAAAACGAAATTATGATTAAAAATAAGAAACTGAAATAGATGACCATGTGTCTTTATTTTTTATACCCTACACCTAAAGTATAGGGTATATTAACTTTGATATGGTGTTGGTAGCCACCAAAACGATGCGAGTTAGATATGGACATGTATATATATTCTGAATCAGGATCACCTCCTGAGTCGTTTTAACGATGTCCGTCCGTCCGTTCGCACGATAACTCGAAAACTAATGAAGCTATCTTGAAGAAATTTATATAGTAGGTTACTAATCACGAAAGGAAGGTTAAGTTCGAATTTGGACAAAATTGGACAATGGGTTCGGATTCTGGAAGCTTCCGAATGATTTTTTTTTTTTTTTTTATATATTTTCATTTATTTTCATGAATATACAATTAAAATATTATTTAAAAAGAAAAAATTTTTACAATAGCTTTTATTAATTCTAATAGTAAATATATAAATTTAATTAAAATAAAAAAAAAATATTAAATTTGCATAAACATGAACAATAAGTACTATCAATCTGTTGTTCAAAAAAGAACAAGAGGCGAAAGATAATGCAAAAACATATTCCAGGAACATAATTTAATTGTGGGGTAACTAATTAAAGATGGAATTAGCAAAAGAAATATGTAACAACAAAAGTTAACAATCTGAATATTAAATTAAGTACATGTAAAAATTATTGAGAAGTCAAAAAAGGCGAAATTAACTATGCTGAAGATTTAAAAAAAAACAAATAAGTATTCAAAAGAGCATAGCAATCGAAATAGTGCACAGAACATTAAAAGCTTGAGATAATTACTTGAAAAGAGAACCAAACTGAGTTAGGACTGAGTATTAGTCATTATTTCAATCAGCAAGTGATCAAAGCTGAATAGCCACATTCTTATTTTTTTTTTAAAAATGTGAAAGCTTCCGTTCCAATTTAATTTCATTAGGTAGTTTATTAAAAATTCTAGGAGCAATTATATTGTAAAAATGACAAAAGTGCGAATTGCGGGCTCTTGGAACAACAACTATATTTCTATTATTAATTCTTAAGTTATAGTTAGCTATAATACGTTATTTCAAGTAGCCCGATCTTAAGAAAAACAACTTTAAGGTTTTGAAAAAATATAAGTGTCTAATAGGTAGAATATTAAGAAATTTAAAGAGTAGGAAACCGGCAGTAAGTCTGTTCTTTTTTAGCATGATTCTAATAATGAGCTTTTGAGCAGTTAATAAAGGATGAATCCTATTTAAAAATGTACCACCCCAACAAGTAATGCCATATTGGAGTTTCGAATTAAATAAGCCGTAATAGAACAATTTCAAAATTCTTAAAGAGCAGTAATAACTTAAGTAAAGCATATATCTAATAATTTTATTGAAATGGCTCTTTAAGTAATTAGAATGTGCAGACCAATTTAGGTTTTTATCAAATAATAAGCCTAAGTACCTAAAATTATTAACATTTTCAATTTTAAAACAAAGTTTATCACAAGAATTAAAACAATTGAAAGAAATGAATGAATTATTGTTGCAACTAGAAAAAGTAAATAAAAATCTTTTACACAAAGAAGAGTGATAATAAAGATTACAGTCAACTGGAGAATTGTTAGACAAGCTAAAAATCATATATTTTGTTTTGGGACTAATTACTAATTTGTGGACAATAAACCATTTGCGAATCAATTCTAAATCATAATTTAAATCCGAAATAAGACCCAACATGCTGCAATTGGAATATGAAAAACAAGTGTCGTCCGCAAATGCGGTAGGTTTACCTTTAAAATTTTGCAAAAACAAAGAGTTGATATATATAAGAAAAAGAATTGGCCACAATACGGATCCTTGCGGAACACCAGATCTAAGTTCAGATATAGAACTTAGTATTCCATTAATTTTAACCCTCTGTCTCCTATTACTTAGAAAAGATTTGAACCAGTCATACACAAAACCTCTGAAACCGGCATTAAACAACTTCTTTAAAAGCAAGTTGTGGTTTATTGCATCAAATGCCTTTGATATGTCAATAAACAGAGCAGCAGAAAAGCTACCGGAATTTAGGCTGTTTTAGATTTCATTACAGAATTTCAGCAATGCGTCGTCAGTGGATCTGCCTTTTCTGAAACCAAACTGATAACAACTGAAAAAATGTTTTTTTTTCTAAAAACTTAACTATTCTATATTTAATACCTTTTTCAAATATTTTAGAAATAGGAGAAAGTAACGAAATTGGCCTGTAATTATTCGGATCTTAAGACTTTCCTTTCTTAAACAAAGGAATAGTTTCAGCTATTTTTAGGTCCTCAGGAAACACACCTTTATAGATACTTAGATTAAAAATAAAGCACAAAACATCCACAATGAAAAAAGAAATCTCTTTTATTAATTTATTAGAAAACAAGTCAGAAGTAACGCCTTCTGAATTTTTTAAAGTTTTTATAATATTGTGCAACTCAAGGGAAGTGAACGGGTCAAAGAAAAAACTAATACTAGAAAAATCATCATCCCTAATATCGAGAGAATTGCTCATAAAACAATCTACATTTGCATTACTAATTGCAGTTTCTGTAAAATTACAAAAAAATGAATTGAAATTATTTGCAACCGTCAGAGGATCATTAGTCAGATTACCATTTATTTCTAATGAAATATTTGAAATAGCTTTGTTGTCTTTGTTGAGAATTGAATTGACTAATTTCCATTCAGTTTTATTATTACCTCTTGCTTCAATTAGTTTACGACAATAATAATTATCTTTGTAAGTTTTAATTTTTATCTTAATATTTTTACACATTTTCTTATAATACAAATAAGATCTATGATTGAGTGGTAAATTTTTAACAGCCAATCTGATTTTATTTCTTTTTCGAATTAAAACTAAAAGGGAATTAGTCATCCATGGCTTTAAGCAACTATTTTTTCCTTTTTTTAGCAAGACAGTGTAACAGCTCTCCAAATGAATTTTGAACTGATCACAAAATTTTGAATAAGCGTCTGAGGGATCCTCAGAAGAGAAAAACATTAGACCAATTTTCCAAAAGCAATTTTCTTTTCAGTAAATCAAAATCAATTTTTTTATTTGTTACAAAATTAGTATTATTTCTAGAATCTGAAGAGTCTCCAGTTGTATAAATATTAAAGCTAACCATACAATGATCTGAAAGATCTAAATCACAAATTTCACTATCCCAAGTAAAGTTATTACTTCTCAATAATCTTAAAAATAAGTGATCTAAACACGTTCCTGAAACTAAGCGAGTAGGTTCACTAATTACAGATTCCAGTCCAAAAGAGGACATTAATAACAAATAGTCGGCAATATCTCTACTTTGGGAAAGCAAATCAATATTAAAATCGCCAAGAATAACTAAATTTTTATATTTAATTCCATTTAAAAAGACAGAAAATTCATCTGTGAATTCCCCAATACTAAACCTATGAAATCTATACACACAAATAAAGCAATACTGAACACTTTTTATATTACACAAAATTTTTATTACATCTGCACTTGATAAACTATAATTAAAAACCTGACTTTTAATGTTATTCCTACAATATACAGCAACACCACCTGACGCATAAGAAGAATTACAATTAGCCGAGAATACATAATTTGGAATGAAATAGTCGTTCAACTTCGTCGTTGTATATCCAAATTTCACTTACAAATATAATATCCGGCCAAGTCTGCAGGGAATTCAAATAAGTAAGCAAAGGAATAAAATTTTCCCTCAAGCTTCTAATATTCTGATGCACCACATTAAAATTTGCTGTTAAGCTCTTATCCGAGTTTGACATTATGTCACGAAAATATTAATATAAGAAAAAATTTATATAGAAGAAAAAAATAAAAAGAAGAAGAGTGGTGAATAAAATAAACAAAAACAAAAACAAAATGCTTTGAGAAAATTAAAATTAGAAATAAGCAAAATTTAATATAATATAAAATAAATTAAGTAAAATTTAATTTTAAATTAAGGTTATCAAAATCCTCAAAGCACTTTATCACAAACTTTTCATCACCATCATTCTTTTATATTTAAATTTTTGCTATTTTTTGTAAATGATTTTAGGTTGCACCCTGACATATGTGATATATTCTTATTAAAAGATGAGTTTATAGGAATATTATTATTAGTGAGCATTTGTTAAAAAAAACAAGTAAATGTAACAGTAACTCGATGCAACCGACTTATTAATACCCTACACCTGAATAATTCGAATTAAATTAAAAATCCATAAGTTTTTTTGGCTGCTTGAACTCCTTCCCTTTTCTGTCGTATTCAACTCGAATTTCAGGAACGTAAAAGAAGCTTCCTCTTGGGATACGCTTGACACCTTTGTAAAAAATTTTAAGTTTCTATCTTTATTAATTTCGAAGATTGTTAGTCCTTGGGAGGTGTGTGTCAGGTACCCGAATTACCACTCCAATTCATCGAATTCATCCCAGGAACATAAAGAAAACATACTAGAACACCATTGAACCAAATTTAAAGATTGTACTTTTGTTGGTTTTGGAGATATCCTCGTTGCTCTTGTGCTCGTCCGGAAGTTTCCAAAATACAAACCCATGGTTCAAATTCTTTGAAATGTCAGTTTCCAATTTTACAGAAAAGGAAGCATAACAGAACACCTTTGTACTAAAAATAAAAGTTCTACCTTTGTTGGTTGTGGAGATATACTCGTTTAGTCTGGGGCTCGTCCGGAAGCTTCCAAGATTTGAACCCATGGACCAAATCCTCACAAATTTCAGAAACATAAATCAAACATGAAAGAACACCATTCTGCCTAATTTAAAGGTTATATCTTTGTTGCTTTTGGAGATAATATCATTTGCTCTGAGGCTCGTTCGGAAGCTTCCAAAATCCGAACCCAAGGACCAAATCCTCTCAAATTTCAGAGACCTAAATCAAACATGAAAGAACACCATTCTGCCGAATTTAAAGGTTATATCTTTGTTGTTTTTGGAGATAATTTCATTTGCTCTGGGGCTCGTTTGGAAGCTTCCAAAATCCAAACCTATAGACCATATTCTCTTAAATTTCAGAAACATAAATCAAACGGGAAGGAACATCATTGTAAAAAATTTAAAGGTTCTATCTTTGTTGGTTTTCGAGATAATCTCGTTTGCTCTGGGGCTCGTTCGAAAGCTTCCAAGATAAGAACCCATGAACCAAATCCTCTCAAATTTCAGAAACTTAAATAAAACATGAAAGAACACCACTCTGCCAAATTTAAAGGTTATATCTTAGTTGGTTTTGGAGATAATCTCATTTGCTCTGGTGCTCGTTCGGAAGTTTCCAAAATCCAAACCCATGGATCAAATCCCCTTAAATTTCAGAGACATAAATCGAACGGGAAGGAACATCATTGTACAAAATTTAAAGGTTCTATCTTTGTTGATTTAGGAGATAATCTCATTCCAAAATCCGAACCCATGGACCAAATCCTTTTAAATTTCAGAAACCTAAATCAGACGGGAAGGAACATCATTGTAAAAAATTTAAAGGTTCTACCTTTGTTGGTTTTGGAGATAATCTCGTTTGCTCTGGGGCTCGTTCGGAAGCTTCCAATATACGAATCCATGGTTCAAATTCTTTCAAATGTCGGTTTCCAATTTTATAGAAAAGGAAACATAACAGCACACTGTTGTACTAAAAATAAAGGTTCTATCTTTGTTGGTTGTGGAGATATACTCGTTTGCTCTAGGGCTCGTTCGGAAGCTTCCAAGATCCGAACCCATGAACCAAATCATCTCAAATTTCAGAGACTTAAATAAAACATGAAAGAACACCACTCTGCCAAATTTAAAGGTTATATCTTAGTTGGTTTTGGAAATAATATCATTTGCTCTGGTGCTTGTTCGGAAGCTTCCAAAATCCAAACCCATGGACCATATCCTCTTAAATTTCAGAGACATAAATCAAACGGGAAGGAACATCATTGTACAAAATTTAAAGGTTATATCTTTGTTGATTTTGGAGATAATCTCGTTTGCTCTGGGGCTCGTTCGGAAGCTTCCAAAATTCGAACCCATGGACCAAATCCTCTCAAATTTTAGAGACATAAATCGAACGGGAAGGAACATCATTGTAGAAAATTTAAAGGTTATATCTTTATTGGTTTTGGAGATAATCTCGTTGGCTCCGGAATCATTCGGAAGCTTCCAGAATCCGAACCCATGGACCGATTTTGTCCAGTTTCGAACTTAGCCTTCCTTTCGTAATTAGTAACCTACTATATAAATTTCATCAAGGTGTAGGGTATAAAAACAAATAAAACGTGAAATATTGCAAAATTCAATAGAAAAAACAACAAAAAACAAAACGAAATTATGATTAAAAATAAGAAACTGAAATAGATGACCATGTGTCTTTATTTTTTATACCCTACACCTAAAGTATAGGGTATATTAACTTTGATATGGTGTTGGTAGCCACCAAAACGATGCGAGTTAGATATGGACATGTATATATATTCTGAATCAGGATCACCTCCTGAGTCGTTTTAACGATGTCCGTCCGTCCGTTCGCACGATAACTCGAAAACTAATGAAGCTATCTTGAAGAAATTTATATAGTAGGTTACTAATCACGAAAGGAAGGTTAAGTTCGAATTTGGACAAAATTGGACAATGGGTTCGGATTCTGGAAGCTTCCGAATGATTTTTTTTTTTTTTTTTATATATTTTCATTTATTTTCATGAATATACAATTAAAATATTATTTAAAAAGAAAAAATTTTTACAATAGCTTTTATTAATTCTAATAGTAAATATATAAATTTAATTAAAATAAAAAAAAAATATTAAATTTGCATAAACATGAACAATAAGTACTATCAATCTGTTGTTCAAAAAAGAACAAGAGGCGAAAGATAATGCAAAAACATATTCCAGGAACATAATTTAATTGTGGGGTAACTAATTAAAGATGGAATTAGCAAAAGAAATATGTAACAACAAAAGTTAACAATCTGAATATTAAATTAAGTACATGTAAAAATTATTGAGAAGTCAAAAAAGGCGAAATTAACTATGCTGAAGATTTAAAAAAAACAAATAAGTATTCAAAAGAGCATAGCAATCGAAATAGTGCACAGAACATTAAAAGCTTGAGATAATTACTTGAAAAGAGAACCAAACTGAGTTAGGACTGAGTATTAGTCATTATTTCAATCAGCAAGTGATCAAAGCTGAATAGCCACATTCTTATTTTTTTTTTAAAAATGTGAAAGCTTCCGTTCCAATTTAATTTCATTAGGTAGTTTATTAAAAATTCTAGGAGCAATTATATTGTAAAAATGACAAAAGTGCGAATTGCGGGCTCTTGGAACAACAACTATATTTCTATTATTAATTCTTAAGTTATAGTTAGCTATAATACGTTATTTCAAGTAGCCCGATCTTAAGAAAAACAACTTTAAGGTTTTGAAAAAATATAAGTGTCTAATAGGTAGAATATTAAGAAATTTAAAGAGTAGGAAACCGGCAGTAAGTCTGTTCTTTTTTAGCATGATTCTAATAATGAGCTTTTGAGCAGTTAATAAAGGATGAATCCTATTTAAAAATGTACCACCCCAACAAGTAATGCCATATTGGAGTTTCGAATTAAATAAGCCGTAATAGAACAATTTCAAAATTCTTAAAGAGCAGTAATAACTTAAGTAAAGCATATATCTAATAATTTTATTGAAATGGCTCTTTAAGTAATTAGAATGTGCAGACCAATTTAGGTTTTTATCAAATAATAAGCCTAAGTACCTAAAATTATTAACATTTTCAATTTTAAAACAAAGTTTATCACAAGAATTAAAACAATTGAAAGAAATGAATGAATTATTGTTGCAACTAGAAAAAGTAAATAAAAATCTTTTACACAAAGAAGAGTGATAATAAAGATTACAGTCAACTGGAGAATTGTTAGACAAGCTAAAAATCATATATTTTGTTTTGGGACTAATTACTAATTTGTGGACAATAAACCATTTGCGAATCAATTCTAAATCATAATTTAAATCCGAAATAAGACCCAACATGCTGCAATTGGAATATGAAAAACAAGTGTCGTCCGCAAATGCGGTAGGTTTACCTTTAAAATTTTGCAAAAACAAAGAGTTGATATATATAAGAAAAAGAATTGGCCACAATACGGATCCTTGCGGAACACCAGATCTAAGTTCAGATATAGAACTTAGTATTCCATTAATTTTAACCCTCTGTCTCCTATTACTTAGAAAAGATTTGAACCAGTCATACACAAAACCTCTGAAACCGGCATTAAACAACTTCTTTAAAAGCAAGTTGTGGTTTATTGCATCAAATGCCTTTGATATGTCAATAAACAGAGCAGCAGAAAAGCTACCGGAATTTAGGCTGTTTTAGATTTCATTACAGAATTTCAGCAATGCGTCGTCAGTGGATCTGCCTTTTCTGAAACCAAACTGATAACAACTGAAAAAATGTTTTTTTTTCTAAAAACTTAACTATTCTATATTTAATACCTTTTTCAAATATTTTAGAAATAGGAGAAAGTAACGAAATTGGCCTGTAATTATTCGGATCTTAAGACTTTCCTTTCTTAAACAAAGGAATAGTTTCAGCTATTTTTAGGTCCTCAGGAAACACACCTTTATAGATACTTAGATTAAAAATAAAGCACAAAACATCCACAATGAAAAAAGAAATCTCTTTTATTAATTTATTAGAAAACAAGTCAGAAGTAACGCCTTCTGAATTTTTTAAAGTTTTTATAATATTGTGCAACTCAAGGGAAGTGAACGGGTCAAAGAAAAAACTAATACTAGAAAAATCATCATCCCTAATATCGAGAGAATTGCTCATAAAACAATCTACATTTGCATTACTAATTGCAGTTTCTGTAAAATTACAAAAAAATGAATTGAAATTATTTGCAACCGTCAGAGGATCATTAGTCAGATTACCATTTATTTCTAATGAAATATTTGAAATAGCTTTGTTGTCTTTGTTGAGAATTGAATTGACTAATTTCCATTCAGTTTTATTATTACCTCTTGCTTCAATTAGTTTACGACAATAATAATTATCTTTGTAAGTTTTAATTTTTATCTTAATATTTTTACACATTTTCTTATAATACAAATAAGATCTATGATTGAGTGGTAAATTTTTAACAGCCAATCTGATTTTATTTCTTTTTCGAATTAAATCTAAAAGGGAATTAGTCATCCATGGCTTTAAGCAACTATTTTTTCCTTTTTTTAGCAAGACAGTGTAACAGCTCTCCAAATGAATTTTGAACTGATCACAAAATTTTGAATAAGCGTCTGAGGGATCCTCAGAAGAGAAAAACATTAGACCAATTTTCCAAAAGCAATTTTCTTTTCAGTAAATCAAAATCAATTTTTTTATTTGTTACAAAATTAGTATTATTTCTAGAATCTGAAGAGTCTCCAGTTGTATAAATATTAAAGCTAACCATACAATGATCTGAAAGATCTAAATCACAAATTTCACTATCCCAAGTAAAGTTATTACTTCTCAATAATCTTAAAAATAAGTGATCTAAACACGTTCCTGAAACTAAGCGAGTAGGTTCACTAATTACAGATTCCAGTCCAAAAGAGGACATTAATAACAAATAGTCGGCAATATCTCTACTTTGGGAAAGCAAATCAATATTAAAATCGCCAAGAATAACTAAATTTTTATATTTAATTCCATTTAAAAAGACAGAAAATTCATCTGTGAATTCCCCAATACTAAACCTATGAAATCTATACACACAAATAAAGCAATACTGAACACTTTTTATATTACACAAAATTTTTATTACATCTGCACTTGATAAACTATAATTAAAAACCTGACTTTTAATGTTATTCCTACAATATACAGCAACACCACCTGACGCATAAGAAGAATTACAATTAGCCGAGAATACATAATTTGGAATGAAATAGTCGTTCAACTTCGTCGTTGTATATCCAAATTTCACTTACAAATATAATATCCGGCCAAGTCTGCAGGGAATTCAAATAAGTAAGCAAAGGAATAAAATTTTCCCTCAAGCTTCTAATATTCTGATGCACCACATTAAAATTTGCTGTTAAGCTCTTATCCGAGTTTGACATTATGTCACGAAAATATTAATATAAGAAAAAATTTATATAGAAGAAAAAAATAAAAAGAAGAAGAGTGGTGAATAAAATAAACAAAAACAAAAACAAAATGCTTTGAGAAAATTAAAATTAGAAATAAGCAAAATTTAATATAATATAAAATAAATTAAGTAAAATTTAATTTTAAATTTAGGTTATCAAAATCCTCAAAGCACTTTATCACAAACTTTTCATCACCATCATTCTTTTTTAGAAAAATTTTTGAGTTTCTTACCCACAAATATTTAAACTTATGCTCCTCTTTAAATAGCTTTGCTTTTTTTAAAATAGAGTTAAAATGATAAGTTAACGATTCATTAATATACCAGAATCTCTTTCATCTCAGCATCTCTAACAGCATCTCTTTCATTTCCAAATTGAGAGAATATAGCGATTTAATATCTATCTCATCCGGTAACTTTTTTGTGGTTGAAGTATTAACAAAATTGCTTGTAGTTAAGTTATTACTTGTAGTTGTAAAAACACAAGTAGTAAGAGAAGGTGGATTAACTACAGTTAGCAAATCTACTGATGTTGATGTACTAGGTGCAATAGAGAAAGAAGATGTATTTTGTGTAGTTGTTAAAACAGGAGCAACAGGAGAGATCTGTTCATGTTGAGATGGAGATATAATTGAAGTATCGCAAAATGAGCTACGGCATTGTGTTGTACATTTTTTACATCTATATGCAGTATTTGTTTTCTTTAGGAAATCAATTTCAATCTGCAACATCGCAGCACAATCAGCATGAACCAAATAACGACAGCCGCTGCATTCAATATACAAATGATGTCTCTCCACTTTACTCTCACAAACTTTACAATTTGATCTCATTCTACTTGCAAATGTAAAAACAAAAAAGAAAAAAACAAATCCAAAGTAAATCCAAATCAAGTAATCCAAATTCCAAATGACTATGCAAAAAATTTGTGATTAAGTATTTGATAATTATTATTTAAATGATTTAAAACAAAAAACGAGGAAGAATACAGTTGACTTTGTCAACTCTTAGATACCCGTACGAACCGTTAGTATGTTCACAGCCTGTCACTCTGCTTACAATATTATTTTTTTAATATTTTAGTATTTTAAAATAATTTGGGTGAATTTTATAATTTCTAGTACTATGTGTTGTACATATATTCAAACTATATGTTTATATGTACATTCTTCAAAAGCAGATTCTAACCTTCCACATAACGATTATCAATCCAAAACTTTTTCAAATATTCTATAGTACCATTTAATACTAAGCGGTAAATGTATATTAAATTTACTTAGTACAAAATAGTAAATATAATTTTAAATATTTTATTATATTATATTTAAATATTCCATTGACAGAATAATTTCTTATAAGTACAATAAAATACATATATGTAAATGTAAATACGGCGCTATATAATATACATCTATACTCTTATCATTCATTCACTAGTGACATATACGATATGTAAATAAACATGACATTATATAAGTATGTATATATATTAATATCATATAAATAAAAATTCTTCAAGTAACCGTTATATTGTTTATTTATTTACATTTTTTTGTACTACGCATTATATCCTCAACAATTTCAAATTATCGAGTAACTCTAGCTCGCTTATTTCGAGGTGTTACAAACGGAGGAGTAATTTTATTATACCCGATCCTATCGTACGGGTATAATGAGTGTATAGTTGTTTACCCCACAACAACTAAAGAACGACTGATGATTCCGGAGCAAACGACATTATCTCCAAAACCAACAAAGATAGAACCTTTAAATTTTATATAATGATGTTTCTTCCCGTTCGATTTATGTCTCTGAAATTTAAGAGGATTTGGTCCATGGGTTCGAATTTTGGAAGCTTCCGAACGAGCCCCAGAGCAAATGAGATTATCTCCAAAACCAACAAAGATAGAACCTTTAAATTTTGTACAATGATGTTTCTTCCCGTTCGATTTATGTCTCTGAAATTTAAGAGGATTTGGTCCATGGGTTCGGATTTTGGAAGCCTCCGAACGAGCCCCAGAGCAAACGAGATTATCTCCAAAACCAACAAAGATAGAACCTTTAAATTTTGTACAATGATGTTTCTTCCCGTTCGATTTATGTCTCTGAAATTTAAGAGGATTTGGTATATGGGTTTGGATTTTGGAAGGTTCCGAACGAGCCCCAGAGCAAACGAGATTATCTCCAAAACCAACAAAGATAGAACCTTTAAATTTTGTACAATGATGTTTCTTCCCGTTCGATTTATGTCTCTGAAATTTAAGAGGATTTGGTATATGGGTTTGGATTTTGGAAGGTTCCGAACGAGCCCCAGAGCAAACGAGATTATCTCCAAAACCAACAAAGATAGAACCTTTAAATTTTGTACAATGATGTTTCTTCCCGTTCGATTTATGTCTCTGAAATTTAAGAGGATTTGGTATATGGGTTTGGATTTTGGAAGGTTCCGAACGAGCCCCAGAGCAAACGAGATTATCTCCAAAACCAACAAAGATAGAATCTTTAAATTTTGTACAATGATGTTTCTTCCCGTTCGATTTATGTCTCTGAAATTTAAGAGGATTTAGTCCTTGGGTTCGGATTTTGGAAGCTTCCGAACGAGCCCCAGAGCAAATGAGGTTATCTCCAAAACCAACAAAGATAGAACCTTTAAATTTTGTACAATGCTGTTTCTTCCCGTTCGATTTATGTCTCTGAAATATAAGAGGATTTGGTCCATGGGTTTGGATTTTGGAAGGTTCTGAACGAGCCCCAGAGCAAACGAGATTATCTCCAAAACCAACAAAGATAGAACCTTTAAATTTTGTACAATGATGTTTCTTCTCGTTCGATTTATGTCTCTGAAATTTAAGAGGATTTGGTATATGGGTTTGGATTTTGGAAGGTTCCGAACGAGCCCCAGAGCAAACGAGATTATCTCCAAAACCAACAAAGATAGAACCTTTAAATTTTGTACAATGATGTTTCTTCCCGTTCGATTTATGTCTCTGAAATTTAAGAGGATTTGGTATATGGGTTTGGATTTTGGAAGGTTCCGAACGAGCCCCAGAGCAAACGAGATTATCTCCAAAACCAACAAAGAGAGAACCTTTAAATTTTGTACAATGATGTTTCTTCCCGTTCGATTTATGTCTCTGAAATTTAAGAGGATTTGGTATATGGGTTTGGATTTTGGAAGGTTCCGAACGAGCCTCAGAGCAAACGAGATTATCTCCAAAACCAACAAAGATATAACCTTTAAATTTGGCAGAATGGTGTTCCTTCATGTTTGATTTATGTTTCTGAAATTTGTGAGGATTTGGTCCATGGGTTCAAATCTTGGAAGCTTCCGGACGAGCCCCAGAGCAAACGAGTATATCTCCACAACCAACAAAGATAGAACTTTTATTTTTACTACAAGAGTGTGCTGTTATGTTTCCTTTTCTATAAAATTGGAAACTGACATTTGAAAGAATTTGCACCATGAATTCGTATTTTGTAAGCTTCCGAACGAGCCCCAGAGCAAATAAGATTATCTCGAAAACCAATAAAGACATAACCTTCAAATTTGACAGCGTGGTATTCTTTCATGTTTTATTTAAGTTTCTATAATTTGAGAGGATTTGGTCCATGGGTTCGGATTTTGGAAGCTTCCGAACGAGCCCCAAAGCAAACGAGACTATCTCCAAAAGCAACAAAGATAGAACCTATAAATTTTGTACAATGATGTTCCTTTCCGTTCAATTTATGTCTCTGAAATTTAAGAGGGTTTGGTTCATGGGTTTGGATTTGGAAGCTTCCGAACGAACACCAGAGCAAATGAGATTATCTCCAAAACCAGTAAAGATATAACCTTCAAATTTGACAGAGTGGTGTTCTTTCACGTTTTATTTAAGTCTCTAAAATTTGAGAGGATTTGGTCCATGGGTTCGGATTTTGGAAGCTTCCAAACGAGCACCAGAGCAAATGAGATTATCTCCAAAACCAACAAAGATAGAACCTTTAAATTTTGTACAATGATGTTTCTTCCCGTTCGATTTATGTCTCTGAAATTTAAGAGGATTTGGTCCATGGGTTTGGATTTTGGAAGGTTCCGAACGAGCCCCAGAGCAAACAAGATTATCTTCAAAACCAACTACGATATAACCTTTAAATTTGGCAGTGGTGTGTTCTTTCATGTTTTATTTAAATCTCTGAAATTTAAGAGGATTTGGTTCATGGGTTCGGATCTTAGAAGCTTCCGAACGCGCCCCAGACCGAACGAGTATATCTCCACAACCAATAAAGATATAACCTTCAAATTTGACAGAGTGGTATTATTTCATGTTTGACTTAAGTTTGTAGAATTTGAGAGGATTCGGTCCATGAGGTCGGATTTTGAAAGCTTCCGAACGAGCCCCAGAGCAAATGAAATTATCTCCAAAATCAACAAAGATAGAACCTTTAAATTTTATACATTGATGTTCCTTTCCGTTCGATTTATGTCTCTGAAATTTATGAGGATTTGGTCCTTGGGTTTGGATTTTGGAAGCTTCCGAACGAGCAACAGAGCAAATGAGATTATCTCCAAAACCAACCAAGATATAACCTTTAAATGTGGCAGAGTGGTTTTCCTTCATGTTTTATTTAAGTTTCTGAAATTTGAGAGAATTTGGTTCATGGGTTCGGATCTTGGAAGCTTCCGAACGAGCCCCAGAGCAAACGAGTATATCTCCACAACCAACAAAGATAGAACCAGAGACTACATAGAGATGTACAAATTCATACAAAAATTTGTACTAATTTTTTTTTAAACGGGCCAGCTAAAACTGGCTAGTTTTAAAAATCTTAAAGCACAGAAATATTTAGTTTGTGTCATAGCTAAAAGAATTTAGCGAAAACCAGAATCTTCTGTAAAATCTGGTGTAAAATGATCATTCATATATTTTATGCATTTACAAAATTTTTTTATCCTTATGTTAATTAAACTTTTTAAAGCAAAGCGATGACAAAATAACTTTTAAAATAGAAAAATAAGGCAAAAATGGGAAAATATATTTGAGAAAATATATATTTAATATGTCGAGTAGAAACGTAAATTTTCAATATGATAAAGAAGACATTCTAAATATCACTTTACAAAAAATATGGAACATTTAGCTAAATATTTCATATAGAAAAAAAATAAATAAAAATAGGTTATTTTATAATGTTGACTTTTCTAAAAACAACAAGAAAAAAAATTTCAAGGTTATCATTCATATGCATTCAGTATTTCACTACTACAAGCAGAATTTTTTGAATGTATGAAATGGTATGTCGTATATTATATGGTATCAGATGGTATGAATGTTTTCGATTTTATGAAAATCATCTGATTTAACTGCATTATTTATTTAACTAGATTTAACTGATTTAATATACAGTATCCAGCAAAAGTAATGGTAATTTAAAAAAATATATAAACTACAAAAAATATAGTTAATATGGAACGAATCACACGAAGGAACAACGTGTTTTTGTTATTACAACATTTTTTGAAAATGGTAAAAGTTTTCAAGATGTAATTAGGAAATTTCGAACAAAATTTGGTAGTTAAAATGCTCTAACAAATCGTGCCATCAAGCTGATGGTTGATAAATTGGATCTGTTCTTGTAAACAGAGGCAACATTTATCAACGTAGTGGCCGTTCAACCGCGAATGTAGCAGCTGTGAGCAGAAGTGTTGAAGAAGATCCAAAAACTTCCATTCGTCATCGTTCGCAGCAATTAAACATCAAACCATCCACATTATTCGTGATCTCCATTTAAAGGCTTATAAGATCCAGCTGACGCAAGAATTAAAACGAACTGACCATGCATTACGTCGGCAATTCGTTTCTTGGGCAATCGAAAAATAAGAAGAAAATGAGAATTTTTTTAACAAAATAATCTTCACCGACGAAGCTCATTTCCAGCTCAATGGCTACGTCAATAAACAGAATTTCCGCATTTGGGGTGAAGAGAATCCAAGGGTTAACTTAGAGCAACCAGTACATCCACAAAAAGTTACGGTTTGGTGTGGTTTGTGGTCAGGAGGAATCATCGGACCACATTTTTTTGAAAACGCAAATGGAAATGCGATTACGGTCAATGGAAATCGCTACAGGTTGATGATCCGAAGCTTTTTTTGGCGAAATTGATGATTTGGACGTAGAAAATATGTGGTTTCAACAGGACGGTGCCACTTGCCACACAGCAAGAGAAAGTTCGAAGATCGCATTATTTCTCGTAGAGGAGGAGTGATGTGGCCACTAAGATCGTGCGATTTGACACCGTTGGATTTTTTTTTGTGGGGTTTTATGAAATCGAAAGTGTACAGCAATAATCCCACAACAATTCAAGAGCTTAAAAACAACATTATCGAGTAGATTTCAACCATTGAGAACAGTTTATTGAACAATGTGATTCAGAATTTTAGTAAAAGATTGGAAGCCTGCCGAAGTAGTAGAGGAGGCCACTTGGCCGACATAATTTTTCATTATTAACTGGAACCTATTTGTAATAAATTAAAATAAAAATATATTTAATATTTCAAAAAAAAAGTCTTTTCATATTAAAATTAAAATGACACCTCAATTTTGAACACCCTATATATGTGGGTATTTTTTGAAGATAATATAATATACCTATCAAATAAAAATAACTGAAATAAAAAATAATGCTTTAAAATTCTTCTAAACATTTTTTTAATTAAAAATTATTCCAATTAGAAAAGTGGCATGACATTTGCTGGATACTGTACATATTCATAAAAATGATAAATATCAATACCAACCAAAGTAAATGCATGAAAATACATATAAATGAACTTGTCTAATACAGAACATGGAAGACCAGGTTATTTTAATTTAAAAGAATTGCTTTTTTTGGAAAATTAATCAAATTGTAGAGAATGAAAGAAACACAACAAAGAAATGTCTAATAATTGCATTAAAAAATGTGTTTTTATATTTATAAACAGATTTAAATATTTTTGTTCCATTATTTAATATCTATACACTAAGTAAAATTACTTTTTCTGCTTTTTCTATGACTAAATTTCATTACGTATTTATTGAAATTATTTTTACCCTTCTTACCTTGTTTTCTTGCCATGGAGAAATTATTAATGGTTGTTTTATTTTTATTTTATTTTATGTAAATAAAATTTTTTATTTTTTATTTTATATTTTATTTTGAAATTTTTATGTTCTAATTTATTTTGTTCTGAATTTTTGAATCATATTGAAATACATATATAAAAAGTGCCGATAGTATTTATGTGTATTTCTATTTATATTTACACACACTTTCACAATTTAATAAGCATGTAGGCAAGCTGGTTCAAGTAATATAAATGCATAATATGGCATAATACATATATAATATAAAAATTATATTAGATACTGATCAGATCATGTATATCATATATGTCATCTGATATCATATGATTATATTCATAAATATATGTTACTTGTTATCTCTATCATCCATACCAATCATACGAAAGTTCATTTATGTACATATATGAAAAAAAAAAATATCCGAGACCAAAACTTGCTTTAAGAAACTTTAAAAAAAAAAGTTGAGAAAAGAAAAATGAGACTAAATTTCAAAATCGATATTGTAGCGACATCTAAACTTTTTTGTTGCCATTTGGACATCTCTATGTAGTCTCTGATAGAACCTTTATTTTTAGTACAAGAGTGTGCTGTTATGTTTCCTTTTCTATAAAATTGGAAACTGACATTTGAAAGAATTTGAACCATGGGTTCGTATTTTGGATACTTCCGGACGAGCACAAGAGCAAAGAGCATATCTCCAAAACCAACAAAAGTAGAACCTTTAAATTTAGTACAATGGTGTTCTGGCATGTTTTCTTTATGTTCCTGAGATGGATTCGATGAATTGGAGTGCCATTTCGGGTACCTGACACACACCTCCCAAGGATTAACAATCTTCGAAATTAATAAAGATAGAAACTTAAAACTTTTTACAAAGGTGTCAAGCATATCCCAAGAGGATGCCTCTTTTACGTTCCTGAAATTCGAGTTGAATAAGACAGAAAAGGGAAGAAGTTCAAGCAGTTGCCAAAAAAACTTACGGATTTTTAATTTAATTTGAATTATTCAGGTGTAGGGTATTAATAAGTCGGTTGCATCGACTTACTGTTACATTTACTTGTTTAATGTGAAATTTAGCATAAGATTTTACTGTTAAAGTAAAAACACAATTTCTTTTAGATAAGAATGAAAGGGATGAATATTGATTTAAATTTATATTCAATTTATTTTAAATTAAATTTAGTTTAAGTGTGTTCGAAAAGTGAATATAAAATAAAAAATAATAATTATAAAAATATAATAAGTGTTAATAAAAAATGAATATTTTTCTATGATTTTTGTACACTGTAAATAATCAAAATTTTTAAAATAAAAATGGTAATCTAAATATTAGTTTTAAAAAAAGAGTGTATAAGTGTATAGTGCCAAAAATTATATAATTATTATAAATATAGTATATTGCAATGATAAAAAATAGTATTATTGCGGTATAATAAATTAATATGAAATAACAATAATTAATATGAGCATGCATTGCCATATATTTATTCATATATATACACACATGAACAAACAAACATATGTGCCTATGCATACGCATATAAAATACTATTGTTAAATGCAACGTAATATATATAAAGAAAAAAATAGTAGTATTGTGGAAACAAGTAGTAAAAAAATTGAAACAAAGTAGTATTTGAAACAATAAAGAATATTAAATGAAGTTAAAATTAATGAAAAAAAACTTTTTAATTTAATATGAACAAAAAGTGATTAATTATTAAGAATATGTTTGATTTTATTAATATCGCTGAAATTGGATATGCTAAAAGGTTTGCTCGTCTTGTTTTGACGTTTGTATTTTATTTTGATAAGAACTCCATTTTTTTTGATAATTTAATTGATTTCGCTCCAAAATAGAGCTTACTTTGAAGCGAAGATAAGTGTTGGCGAAAAAATATTTCGTTATTATTACCTTCAGACGTCAAACTGAGTTATTCTCTGAAGCTGTAACCCAAAGTTTTTGTTCTTAGATTAAATGTCATCTTTCATTTCCTCCGAACTCAATTTTACGATATACAAGCAGCTTGATGATGTGTTTTGATTGTTGTTTTTTTTTGTAATGGTGTTATAGAAAATAATTTTTTATCGGTAAATTGATATCCAATTTTCTGAAAATGTTACAGAATAGTGGGTTTTTTAGACCTGATGGTAAGCTAGCCACCACAATATTATTTTTCCTTTGCAGCTGATATGGTTCATCCACAATTGCCTCCAACCTATTAAACTTTTCTTCTAAAGCACTTGTATAATTCTGTATATGGATAATTTTCTTCACCAATATCTCCTTTTCTTTCTTGATTGTAATGTTATCTTTAAGTGCTATAGCTAGTTTATCCTCCAAAAAAATATGAGAATTTCAGATTTCAGAAACCGCAAATCCAAAATTTTTTTTGTTTTTTCTTTATTATTAATACTTAAAAACAAAAATTACATTATGGCCTATTTCACTTAAATTAAAATTTAATATAATAAATAAAAAAGAACAATGTTGTTTTACTTACTGTATGGAATAAACAATATTATAAAATGAAATATTGGGATACACTTTTTAGTTAAATTAAAAAACAATTGGGACCTAAGCCTTAGGTGTATGGTCTTATAGTATAGTTAAAAATAAACGTCAAAAATAAAAAAAAAATAACAAAGAGAAATATATAGATATATAAATGTATATAAAGCCAACACAAAAAGTTGCGAAAAAAATTATTTGTCTATTAAATATTAATTATCAATTTATCGATTTAACTACAATTGAAATTATTTCAATTTAGATGTATGTGTGGTTTGTTAATTCAAAGTCAAACACTAAATATACTCTTATCAATAAATACATAATTATCATTTAGCACATAATACTGTTACCCATACGCTCAGTAATTTTTTTTTTAAAAGTAACAAAATTATCAATAAGATTTAAATTTTGTGGTAGCTCATTGTACATTTTTTGGCAGATATACAAACAATTTTTTTTCTGGATTTCAGTTCTGAAAGGCGTAAGATAAAAGTTTGATTGGTTTCTTGTATTTCTATTGTGGATATCGAAATTTCTATGAAGTATGAAATTATGCTTGATCTCATTGAAAATAATTTTAAACGCTGTTAAATAAAGCTCCCTTTGAAGTAATATAATATATTACTAAAACTAATATATGTGTTCTATATAATAAGTTAGAAGGGTGTCTTATTGGGTAATTGTGAATAATTTAAATAGCTTTTTAGCACATTTCCAAAAAAATTTTGAAAAAATGTGCTTATTAGTTTCACTCTGTCCGTCCGTCTGTTTACAAAACTTCTACACCGTTAAAGATAGAGAAAAAAAAATGTTAACCATAGGTAGGTCTCATAAAAAAATAATTTTGCGGAACAATTTTTTCATCTAGCCCACCCCCCCCATTACGGAGCTACAGCCCCACAAACTTTGAAAAAGCCCTATTTTAAATGCATATATCTTATGTTCTGCTTAAGATTTTTCCAATCTGAAAACGTCATTCGACAGGTATTTCTTTTATCTTTGTAAATTAATAACAAAATTATACAATTTTTTTAAATTTAGTATTTAAATTTACCGTTATGTAAAAACCAAATTTTGCATGATTTTTTTACTTTCATAACTCCGGCACGCTCCTAGATAGAAGCTTGAAATTTAAAGGCAAGAAAGAACTTTTAAAATTAGTATAAGTTTGCTCAGAAAATTTTTTCGGACCACCCTCTGTTTATGAGCTATTAGGGCTTAAAAATTGAAAATTTGCTATTTTTAAACACCTGTAACTTAGGAATCTGTACACATTTTACTTCTGCAGGATATAAAAATTAAAGCTACAATAATATATTTTTACGTGTGTTAAAGGTTTATTTTAGTTGTAAAGGGTTCCAAAGTTGCAGCTCTTCAAAATTGCAAAAAAGCCCCATTTTCAGATGTATATATCTCGGGCTCTGCGTAATAATTTTGCAATCTAAAAGCGCCAGAAGATCGAAAATTTTATTATCTATATAAAACAATATCAAAATTATGTAATATTTTGTAATTTACGATTTAAATTTACCGTTATGTGAAAAGCACATTTTGCATGAAATTTCTTTTTTCATAACTCCGGCACCCCTTTAGATAGGAACCTGAAATTTTGAGACAAGAAAGAACTTTTAGAATTAGTATAAGTTTCCTCAATTTTTTGGCAACACCCCTTCTTTAAGAGTTATTACGCCTCAAAAATTGAAAATTTGCTATTTTTAGACACCTGTAACTTAGGCAGCTGTACAAATTTTTCTTCGGCAAGACATAAAAATTAAAGGTTCAATAATATATTTTTACGTGTGTTAACGGCTTTCCTTAGTTATATAGGATTCTGGACTTACGGCCCCTCAAAATTTCAAAAATGTCCTATTTTCACATTTTTCTTATTACATGAAATTTTCAAATATTTGTGTAAGTCACACTTCTAAACAGTTTGTACTGAGTTTTGGAAATGTGCGCTTTTAAAAACCGTTGGTTTACATTCTACCTTGTTTATTTAGTATATCTTATTTGTTTATAAATAACTGAGATGCTCCGCTCCAAATTGGAGTCAAATATATAAAGTGTAAAATATAAAAATATAGGCACAATATATTTGATACATACTTTCTTTAGTTAAGAACTTCTGTAATCGTCTTAAAATGAAGATGTACGGAGAATTTTTTTTGATTATTGCGTTAATGTGCCCATGCCATTTTATTTTATTGTCTAATAACAAACCAAGATAATTGAAAGATTCCACAGTCTCAATAATATTATTTCGGAAATGAAAATTTGGGTTATTAAAATTTTTATTTTGGAACAGCATAATTTTTGTTTTTTTTATATTAAGTGTCAGACGATTTTTTGTAAGCCACGTTTCTATTATGTCAAGGTCATGATCAATAGCATCCCTCAGTTCCTCCTCACTATGTTTTGCATATTTTAGTACAACATCGTCTGCATATAACTGTATCGACGCTTTTAAGTTTAACCTAGTTAAGTCTTATATGTAAATTTTAAATAGAGTAGGAACCAAAATTGATCCCTGCGGAACCCCTTTATTTATTTCTTTATAACTGCTAAATACATCCCCTATACGTACGTTTTACATTCTATTTAAGATATAGGATTTAAACAGGTCAATTTGACCTAAATAAAACTGCAGGTTAGAAAGCTTTAAAAGAAGAACATCATGGCCGACACAATCAAATGCCTTTTTTAAATCGAGAAAAATATAAAAAAACGTACATTTTATTGTCCATATTTTTAGATATGAAATCCGTTAAGCTT
The DNA here is from genome assembly GCA_947095535.1 of Poecilobothrus nobilitatus. Lineage (NCBI taxonomy): Eukaryota > Metazoa > Arthropoda > Insecta > Diptera > Dolichopodidae > Poecilobothrus > Poecilobothrus nobilitatus. Next base: position 254,792,861 of record OX352772.1, on the reverse strand, counting down.
AGACAAGCTGCCGTTGTATTAGATTTACTTTCAAAACCATACTGTTCTTCATTTAAAATGTTGTTCTTTGCTATAAGCTTATCTAATCGACTTTTTATTATAATTTCAAATATCTTAGAAAGTGCACTCAGTATAGATACTGGCCGGTAATTATTGGCGGTTAATTTATCCGAAAAGGACTGCTTTTTCGCTTGACATATCAATTTGGATACCTTATTTTTATAGTAGTGATATAGTTCCTCTATACGTTTGTCATAGAATATTTCTTTTTAAATTTATAGTAAGAATCGCGAATTTTAATTTCATTTGTTATCTCATCTGTTATCCATTCCGTTTTTTTTTTTGTTTTTTATAGGAATTGTTTTTGTATGTTTTTTTATTAAAGAGGTTAATTTAGAAACAAAGTAATCAAAATTATCGTGCGTACTAATTGTGGTCCAAAAATTATCACTAGCAAGTCTGTCAAAGTCAACAACTGTTTTAGATTGCTTAATTTATTCGATATATGGTGATTTATCTACACTTATTAAAAACATTTGATGGTCAGAAATAGGTGTATCAACTACATGGAAAAAATATTGCTTTTGAATAATATCTATAAAAAAAATGGTCTATCATCGTTTTTGAAGTTTTTCCAATTCTAGTAGCAAATTCTTCTGTGATTTTATTATAAATTACGAATCCGTTCATTAGTAGCATATTGCCATAATTTATGATATCATAACTATGCTTATTCAATAAATTTAAATTGAAATCTCCTATAAAGATAGACTGTTTGAATGTAGTAGTAATCTCCTCCACCTCCACTCCACATAAAATTATCTACCTTAATTTCTTGTGACCTATATATTGAAAAAACATTAATGTTTTCTTTGCCTAAATTGATCCCTAAAATATTAGACTTTTGAAATTCTTCCTCAAAAAGTAACAAACTGCTTAAGCATTCTTTCACATAAATAGCCGCGCCACCATATGCATTTTCTCTATTTGAGACATAGCCTATAAATCCAGGTAAATTAAAAAATTGGTTTTCCGTTTTTTTTAGCCAAATTTATGTTACAACAACAATATGTACTTCACATTTATAACTACAAATTAATTCTTCTAGATTATATAATTTATTTCGGAGACTTTGGATATTTAAATGTATTATATTTAAATTATTTTTATAACTCTCCTCTATTACTTTTTGATCTACACTTGTATAATGAGAAACTTTTAAGTTACTTCTTATATTTTTTATCTCATGACCTATTGACATAACCAAACAAACAAATATAATCCATACGCATTGCAATTATAAGCATGATCATTTTTAATATTAAAAAAAAAGAAATGAGAAACAAGTAATCAGCTGTTCAAAAAAAAAAAATTTTTTTATGGAAATTACAAAAGAGTGCAAAAATAAGAAATTAGTTAGAATTACAATTTCATCTATTAAACAAATAAATTGTTGTAGAATAATTTTGATTTTTTGTTTTTTTTTTAAATATTAAGAAAAACGGTATTATTAGAAATAAAAATAAAATAAAAATGAAAAATTGAAACACGTACTTAATAACACGTAATAATAAGAAAATTAAAAAATATATTAATAGTTTTATAAGGTAGCTAATATTATAATTTAATATGTTATAATAAATTATGTTTTTATTTAACAAGTAAATGTAACCTACACCTGAATAATTCGAATTAAATTAAAAATCCGTAAGTTTTTTTGGCAGCTGCTTGAACTTCTTCCCTTTTGTGTCTTATCCAACTCGAATTTCAGGAACGTAAAAGAGGCATCCTCTTGGGATATGCTTGACACCTTTGTAAAAAACTTTAAGTTTCTATCTTTATTAATTTCGAAGATTGTTAGTCCTTGGGAGGTGTGTGTGGGTACCTGACCTGAATTGCCACTCCAATTCATCGAATCCATCTCAGGAACATAAAGAAAACATGCCACAACACCATTTTACTAAATTTAAAGGTTCTGCTTTTGTTGGTTTTGAAGATATGCTCGTTGCACTTCTGCTCGTCCGGAAGTTTCCAAAATACGAACCCATGGTTCAAATTCTTTCAAATGTCAGTTTCCAATTTTACAGAAAAGGAAACATAACAGAACACCTTTGTACTAAAAATAAAAGTTCTATCTTTGTTGGTTGTGGAGATATACTCGTTTGCTCCGGGGCTTGTCCGGAAGCTTCCAAGATTTGAACCCATGGACCAAATCCTCACAAATTTCAGAAATATAAATCAAACATGAAAGAACACCATTCTGCCAAATTTAAAGGTTATATCTATATATATCTAGATATAAAGGATATATCTTTGTTGTTTTTGGAGATTATCTCATTTGCTCTGGGGCTGGTTCGGAAGCTTCCAAAATCCAAACCCATGGACCAAATCCTCTCAAATTAAACATGAAAGAACACCACTCTGTCAAATTTGAAGGTTATATCTTTATTGGTTTTTGAGATAATCTCATTTGCTCTGGTGCTCGTTCGGAAGTTTCCAAAATCCAAACCCATGGACCAAATCCTCTTACATTTTAGAAATATAAATAAAACAATAAAGAACACCACTTTGTCAAATTTGAAGGTTATATCTTTACTGGTTTTGGAGATAATCCCATTTGCTCTGGTGGTTGTTCGGAAGTTTTCAAAATCCAAACCCATCGACCAAATCCTCTCAAATTTTAGAGACTTAAATTAAACATGAAAGAACACCACTCTGTCAAATTTGAAGGTTAAATTTCTATTGGTTTCTGAGACAATCTCATTTGCTCTGGTGCTCGTTCGGAAGTTTCCAAAATTCAAACCCATTGACCAAATCCTCTCAAATTTTAGAGACTTAAATTAAACATGAAAGAACACCACTCTGTCAAATTTGAAGGTTATATTTCTATTGGTTTTGGAGATAATCTCATTTGCTCTGGTGCTCGTTCGGAAGTTTCCAAAATCCAAACCCATGGACCAAATCCTCTTAAATTTCGGAGACATAAATCGAATGGGAAGGAACATCATTCTACAAAACTTAAAGATTCTATCTTTGTTGGTTTTGGAGATAATCTCGTTTGCTCCGGAATCATTCGGAAGCTTCCAGAATCCGAACCCATGGACCGATTTTGTCCACATTCGAACTTAGCCTTCCATTCGTAATTAGTAACCTACTGTATAAAATTCATCAAGATAGCTTTATTAGTTTTTGAGTTATCGTGCGAACGGACGGACGGACATCGTTAAATCGACTCAGGAGGTGATCCTGATTCAGAATATATATACATGTCCATATCTAACTCGCTTCCTTTTGGTGGTTACAAACACCATACCAAAGTTAATATACCCTATACTTTAGGTGTAGGGTATAAAAAATTATAGTAATTTGTGTTGAAATAAATGCAATATGTGTATTTACAATGTGTATAATGTAAGTACAATGTAAGATGTGTGAATACAATGTATATACAATTTTCATCTATTAAAAAAAGAAAAGGGAACCCAGTAATCAGCTGTTTGAAAAATATATTTATAGTAATTATAAAAGAGTGCATAAGTAAGAAATTAGTTAGAATTACCATTTCATCTTTAATGTAATATGAATTTAAAAACGAGGAAGAATACAGTTGCCTTTGTCAACTCTTAGATACCCGTACGAACCGTTAGTATGTTCACAGCTTGTCACAATGCTTACAATATTATTTTTTTAATATTTTAGTATTTTAAAATAATTTGAGTGAATTTTATAATTTCTAGAACTATGGGTTGTACATATATTCAAACTATATGTTTATATGTACATTCTTCAAAAGCAGATTCTAACCTTCCACATAACGATTACCAATCCAAAACTTTTTCAAATATTCTATAGTACCATTTAATACTAAGCGGTAAATGTATATTAAATTTACTTAGTACAAAATAATAAATATAATTTTAAATATTATATTATATTATATTTAAATATTCCATTGACAGAATAATTTCTTATAAGTACAATAAAATACATATATGTATGTAAATACGGCGCTATATAATATACATATATACTCTTATCATTCATTCACTAGTGACATATACGATATGTAAATAAACATGATATTATATAAGTATGTATATATATCAATATCATATAAATAAAAATTCTTCAAGCAACCGTTATGTTGTTTATTTATTTACATTTTTTTGTACTACGCATTATATCCTCAACAATTTCAAATTATCGAGTAAAACAAATGCAAAAAATTTGTTGAAGAAATTTGTTAGAAAATTTGAAAAAATCAAGTAACACTTTCGTCAATTATAAAGTAACCCTATATTATTAAAAAAAGTTGTTAACAGAAATAAGAGTATAATGTTGAAGCTTTAATTTTTGTGTATTACTTCAAAAAAATTTTAACAGGTGTTCAAGTTACAGGTGTTTAAAAATAGAAAATTTTCAGTTTTTGACCCCTTACAGCTCCTAAACGGGGGGTGATACAAAAAAAATTTCTGAAATAACTCATCCTTATTTTCAAAGAACTAACTTCTGTCAAATTTCAAGTTTCCAACTTAAACCGTTTAGAAGATAGAAGGGTTAAAAGATTTTGTAAAATTTGAGTTTCGCATAACGGTAAATTAAGACACCGTATGCCACAAATATATATTTATTGTATATATACTTTTAAAGCTTATAAAAGTAGTAATCGTTTGGCGTTTTCAAAATGAAGATATACCTTATACAACTTGTGCTATAACAATTTAAATATAGAGCTTTTTTGAACCTTTGGGGAGCTGTAGCTCCGTAACGGGTGGGGCTACAAAAAAAAGTTATTAAAAATAAAATTAATATTTTTGTGAGATCTACCAGTAGTTAAAATTTTATAGCTCTATTGCAAAAAAAATGTGGGGATCTAAAAGTTAGGTGTTCGAGAGCTACCCTAAGGCTTGGTCCAAACTCAACCAAAAAAAATAGACAACCTACAAATTACTCCCAAAATATTTTGTGTAAATTTCAAGATTCTAGCTTTTTTAGTTTTTGAGTTAGCGTGCTGACGGACGGACGGACGGACTGACGGACGGACGGACATGGCTCAAAAGTCTTAGAATTTTTTTCTGATCCGATCCATACCTTTGAAGGTATATCTAGCTCGCTTATTTCGAGGTGTTACAAACGGAGGAGTAATTTTATTATACCCGATCCTATCGTACGGGTATAATAAGTTATATCGTGTTTGTACCGATTTGTAAATTTAAAAAATTTTAAAATATATTAAAAATTTTATATGAAAGTTAATACCTTGTGATGTTATTGTAAATTATGTTTTTATATTTTATAAGCGATATATGTACCAATGTAAAAATATGAGTTAATTTTAATTAACTCATAAAATAATTTTAATTTTAGTTAAAAAAATAATAATAATTTGTGTTGGTATAAATGTAAAATGTGAATATGCAATATGTATAGAAAGTCTGTGCGGATGTAAAAATAAAAATGTAAAAAAATAAGTGTTTATAAATAATAAAAGGAATGTTGTGCAAGAAATAAATTGAAGTTGATTAAAAAAAGTTTTTGAATTGTTTCTGTACAATAATCTAAATTTAAATATGTAATAAAAAATAAAAATAAAATTGCAACCATTAGAGTTAATTTAATGAAATATGCAAAAAAAAATTTCAAATTACCCGATAATAGAAAAAGCTTTTTTAATGAAGACAATGTCATTTTGATTTGTGATGGTAAATACCTTAATATCTTTGCCTTGCCGCAAGTGAATCTTTCCATTTTTGACCCATAAATATTCCAAATTTTGATTAATTTTAATTTGTTTTGCTTCGTAACATAATTTTGATTGCAAAACGGATAAATGGTGTCGAAAGAAAATTTCTTTATTGCCATCCTGGACCAAGCCAAACTCTTCGGTGAATAAATGCTTGTAAGTTTTTTCTTCGCCATTATTTCATTTTTTGCAGTTTACGAATTTAAATCCAGTACATATAAATTTAGCTCGTTGTCTTTTACCGGAAGATATTTTAGTGGTGAAAAATTCTTTACATCCACATTAGTAATGTGAGCATTTATTTTTTTTGCAACCTGAAGAATGAAACATTTACCATCTCGAATATCTTTTGGTAAACCGGCCAGGATGATGTTATTTTTATACTTTTTTTGATTCGCCTCGTCCAGTAGTGATTCTAAATAATTAACTTTATTTTCTACAACGTGTAACCTTTTCTCTGCATTTGTGAGTGATTATTTTAAATTATGATTTTCCTTTTGGAAAATCTTGTTTTGTTGCAGAATATCATCTATTTGTGAACTGAAAAAACTTTGTGATTTATGTATTTCCATGATAACTGACCCAATCGTTTTTAAATATTGCGCCATTTTTTCATTAGAACAATTATTATCAAATTCAAAATTTAATAATGCATGCACAGAATGCATGCGCCTCTTTAGAACAATCGATCTGAGCAGTCGTCAGCTATGATAATAGATTTATTTATCTGATCATTATTGGAATTACAATTGAAGCACTTCCACAATACACTTCCAGATTTCAATAATTTTAATAGATCATTTGAAACTTTGCCACATTTTGTGTCATAAAATTTTTTACAAGCACCAGCGCATTGAATGCCGTATTTTTTCAGCCAGTAATGTTTTCACCACAAACTGCACAATTGTTCCTTTTTTTTTTTTATCCTTTTATTATGTAAAAAAAATTATGGACTAAAATTATAGTGCAATCAATTTTCCGCTTTTGTAGATTTTCTCGTTTTTTGCTTTTTTTTTTTTTTAACTTAGTTTTTTAAATGTTGTGATTTTTGATATTTTTTTATGGAATTTTTATGGAAAATAATTATTTTTCTATTATATAATTTGTTTTAAAAAATTTAATTTTTCATAAAAAAAAATATTATTCCCCGCTAAAAAAAAACACGTCTGTTCGCAACAAGAAAAATTTGACAATCAGTTTTTAGGTATTACGCAATTATTCCATCATGCAATTTGTTAAATCAAAGATGCTCAATTGATTTATTTCTTGAAATTAAAAAAAATTTTTTATTAACTTTTTTTTTATTTAAAATATTGTTTATTTTTTACACTTAGAAAAAAACACTTTTAAACAGTTTGACAGTAGAAAGCTCAGTCAACTTTATATGAATTATACTGCTTATTACAAACTTATGTATTGTAAAGTATTCAAAATGTTATTTTTTTTTTGTCAATAATATGAAAAGAACTTGATGTTCAAACGAAGATTACGTAGAATAATCAATTTCTATTTTACTTTTATATTTCTATAATTTTACCAAAAATATTTACATTTTGTTCTTAAGAAAAACGGTACAATATTTATTCAGAGCATTATTTGTGAATGGTTACTTATTTTTATTTAATTTTGGATTTGTACCTACATAAATAAATATTAATTTTTTAAAACTTGAAATGTTCAAAATAATTTCTTAGAATATCTTAAAAATTACCAAACAAAAGATAATCACATTCCATACTAAAAAATTTTTTAAGGTTAAAAAATATGTAATATCAGATAAAAAAAACTACTATTTAATTTAAAAATGAGAGGAAAATATCTATGCTGCCTTTGAGAACGAAAAATAGAAGTAGTTTAGTACAAAATATGAACGATTTCGATGAAGACCTTGTTCGTAGAGAAATTTTAGCTTTTTATGACCGCAAAGAATATCACATTTTAGAAAAAATTAAGCACATTTTAATGCAAAAAATTAATTTTGATGTGGGCATAAGTACCCTACGCCATTTAATAAAAGATGCAGGTTTCAAATTTAAGAAAGGTGTTGGCGGTAGAAAGTTTTTGCTTGAAAGATCTGATCTGTTGTTACGTTTAAGTTTTTTAAGAAAAATGCATAGGATTAGGAATAAAGAATGGTCGACCAATATTCTATTATGACGAAACTTGGGTCAATAAAAATCATTGCAAGAGCGTTAGATGGTAACATTCTAACTCAATAAGGAGCATTAAAGTGCCAATCGGGAAAGGAAGAAGGTTAATCATATGTCACGTTGGGTCAGCCTATACTGGTTTTACAAAGTAGAGTAAATTAATATTTAGAGCAAATATGTCGTCATGCAGTGAAGACTACCACAAGCAGATGAACGCCCAGATATTTACAGATTGTCTACCAAATTCTTTCATAAACTACTTAAAGGAAGCCTCGATCATAGTCATGGATAACGCCAAGTACCATTCGGTTGAAATAAATGAAAGTCCATCAAGTGGTTCGAAAAAAGCGAAAATATTAGAGTGGTTCCGCGAGAAAAAAGACCATCATGATCCATGTCAATCAAAAATAGAACTTCTTCATTTAGTTAACATGAATAAATGGCGTGAAAAAACATGAAATAGATGAAATAGCGTTACAAGCAGGACATGAGGTAGTTCGATTACCGCCATACCATTGCCAATATAATCCAATTGAACTAATAAATCAAGTCAAAAATTGCTACTAACAACGTAATATTTAAAATATCAAATTTAGAAAATTTAGTTCATGAAGCAATTAATCATGTTACAAAAAAAAATTAGTAGAAGTGTGTCAGACATGCAGAAAATCTGCAAGAAGAAAATTTTAAAAACCAATATCTTTCACCAGAATCTAACGATTTTAAATTAAATTTAGAAAGTGATACCAGTACTGATTGGGATGAAAGTGATAATGATGTTTTATAAATTTCTAATTCAATAATTATTTTTTTCTATTTACAATTAAAATAATATATTATGTACATAAATAAAAAATATTTATTAGTATATGATATATCTATTATCTGCATAATTTATGTATCGGTACTGTAAATAAATTTTCCTATTACCCGTAAAATATATACACACAAGTTTACATACAAATTTCCCAAAGAGTCTCTAGTCTCGTGAATTATACCATGGTTTTGAGTATTTAGATTTTCAAGTTATTTAAAAAAATTTTTTTACTAAAGCAATCATTTTATTTTTGCTCTTTTGTTTTATTCTTCTTGATATTCTTTTTCAATTATTTCTACAAAAGTAAATGTAGAATAGCATTTCTCACTTTTCTTCTTCCACATACAAACATATATCACTATATTGAATTAATATATGCATTATATATTTTCACATAAAAAACAAATTATTTTTCATTTAAATACTTTATTTAATATTTTTACTTTTTTTTTGACATTCTAACAAAAACAATTATAATTTAAAGTATCAAAAGAAAATTTTTAACCCGAACCGAAAACTGTCACGATCGCCATGTAATGTTTAGAAATCAAACACTTGAATATTGAATCTTAACCCTCTTTTATTTAATCAAAATCATTCATTTATAACCTATTAATATTGCTACTAATACCATATAATGAGGGTTGCCACTTTGGTAATTTTCTATCAAATTTGGTAATTTTATTCAGATATTGTTTTTGGTAATTTGGTAATTTTTTGGAATATGATAATTTAATATAAATGTCCAATTTTTTTGAAGAATGAGAAAAATTAAAATCAGGGACCAATTTTATTAAAAAAAAATCCATTTTTGAAAATATTGAACTATAAGTTAAAATATTGTGTAGCCACCATCACACAACTTTAATGTAATTACAAAACCTTAACTAAATGTCTTAATTTTATTATAAATCTAAATTTTTTTCGTTTGTTTAAAATGGAAAAGTAAGTTACAAATTTGCTAAAATAATTTAATAAACATAATTCATACTAAACTACTTCCTGAAAAATCTTGTGGATGACTTGTGGATGTGAATAAATATCACTCGCAAGGTGAACAAGGTAATGGATCTACTACAGTGAATGCAAGGAAAATTAGATGAATTTGATTGTGAAGAATTAAGTTCAGTTCAGCAAGTAGTGTACGTGAAAAACACTACAGGAAATTTTAGATGCAGTGGGCAGAGAAATTATCATAGCTAAAAGAGAAGAACGGAAATGGCTAAAGAACTGGATAAAGGAAATAAAGCGGTTCATAGAGTTTGGTCTGCCAAAAATTAATTTTAGTTTAAGTTATATATTATATATCTGTGGCAAAACGGAATAACCACTTAAGTCATTTTAGCTACTTTTTGACAGGAACAAAAATAAAATTTTGGAATTAGAAATTTAGCTATTTTGAATAATTGTAGAATGAAATTAGAGTGCTAGCCTTTTAAAAAGATTGAAGAATATAATATTAATAATCTCTTATATTTTTAAAATAATTTAAATTAAGTTTACTTAATTTAATCTTTTAATTTGAATCTTTTTTAAGAACATAAGTGGTTTTTCCGAAAACATTTTCTTTTAAACTGAAAAAGATGGTTTCTTAATTCAATTAAGTGATTTCATCTTTTGCAAATGCAAAAATATGCATAAACATTACTTATTTATATGTAAATATCTAATATGTAATATTTTAATGTAAATCTATATGTAAGTGATTTTGTTAAATTTTAATTTTAAATAAAAAATAAGTTAAGTTGTTTTGTAATTATATAATTAATATATATTTCATATATATAATTATATAATTATTTTATATTTCAGAACTTTTAAAAGTTAAACATTTTTTTTAATTAAGATAGTTTTTAAATAATTTTATATATTTTTATTTTATGGCAAAAGTAAATTAAACTAAAGAAAAGTTTAATCATAATCATCGTCATCATCCTAATCAGGATGGTAATCAATAGTTTCATCATTGGTTTCTAAATTCAAATAAAAGCTATGAAATTCTTTATCAACATAAGGTAGGAGAGATATTAGACCGTCTTTTTTTTTCTTTGTTATTTTTATATTAGAGTTACATTAGGGTCATTATAACACTGTTTCGCATCCTAAATTTTTCCTAAAGTTGTGTTTCTTCTTGTTCAATCAAGTGTTTTAAAGGTTTCTGTTATAGCGAATGAATTTTTATAAAATATATTTTTTTTATCTTTTGTGTACCATCGTACATTTTTCCAAACAAATTTTTGACCTACATAATGTAATATTTTTTAAAAAATTATAATATGTTTCGTAGTTTTGTAATCAAAAAGTGAATAGTTTTTACCATCAGTAAATTATGGTAAATTTAATTTATTTTGAGCAAAGTGTCCAAAATTAAGAAAATTTTCTTGAGCCATTTCAATGACTTCAAAATTTCGTTTTCGTCCTACACTACGAACAAACTGGAACCAGTCGCGAGGAGAATGACTTTTCATATGAGTTACTTTTTCCTTAATTACCGCGTTATCACTGTCACAATCCATATGGGTGTGACCAGGGACTAAAAATTTGTGGTTGATTGTATCTATATTTGTTGATGACTGCAAAAACAATTTAAACATCACAGATAATGGCGGCAAGATAAGTATTCTTAATTTAATTTATTTAACAACATACAAATTTTATTTTTATTGTTTTACACATATAAATTTATCTACACATTAATTTTTTTTTTTTTTTTTTTGATTTATTTTTGATTTTTTTCGAACTATATTAAATTTAAATAATTTATAATTAAAAGCGCCCGGTTCGTTTTGTTTACATTAGTTTAATTTTTTTTTATATTTATTTCATCTTAATATCAACTTGTCGTAAACAAAACAACTATATATCCCACTTATTATCTTACCACCACTTAATGATAATAATAATAGAACCGTATCAGATTCTAAAGAGAAGGCGAACTTATTTGGCAAGCAGTTCGCTTTCAATTCGACACTGTCACAGTCAACTCAGGTGCCACCTTCTGTTCCAGAAGCTGGCTGCTCCTTCGGTAAAATTTACTTTAGGACGCGGGCGGTGATGAAAATTTTAAAAAATCTTGATACAAATAAGTCAGCCGGTCCAGATGGTATTACCACCATGGTGGTTAAAAATACCTACTCCACTATTTCAAAACCTCTGCGCAACCTTTTCTACCTCTCCTTCACTTCGGGTATTCATCCTACCCAATGGAAGGTTGCACATGTTTTACTAATTCCCAAAAAAGGTTATAAAAGCTATCCGTCCAACTACCGCCCTATTGCTATAACTTCTGTCCTCTCCAAGGTAATGGAGAAAATAGTGAACCAAAAGCTTCTGAAATACCTGAACCACAAAGGTTTGCTTCATGATATACGGATCATGTCAATACGGATTTAGAGCCCGTCGTTCAACCGGTGATCTCATGACTTACCTTTGTGAGAAGCCAAGCATCAACCTTCATCATTCTGGTAAGTCTGATGTTGTGGCTCTTGATATTTCTAAGGCTTTCGATCGAGTTTGGCACGATGCTCTATTTGCAAAATGCAAAACATTAGGTCTAGGTAGAGTCTTTCTAAAATGGATTGGACACTTCCTTTCGAATCGCACGATTCGTGTACTGGTCGATGGATATTCATCTGACAAATTCAAAATAAATGCTGGTGTCCTCCAGGGATCAGTTTTATCCCCAACTCTCTTCTTAATATTTATCAATGATCTACTCTCATTAACGTCCAATCCGATCCATAGCTTCGCAGACGACAGCACCCTTGTAGCTTTCTATGAGTTTCATAGCCGCTATAACATTAATCACCAGATTAATACAACAGCAAAAAATTTCACTATTAGTGAGCTAAATAACGATTTAGCAAAAATTCAAAAATGGGGTGAAGTCAACAAAGTTGAGTTCAATACCAAAAAAACACAATGCTGTTAGATCTCACAGAAAATTTCCACTACTGTTCCTAACCTACTATTTCAGAGAAAAGTCTTGCAGCATTCAACGGATTTAAACATGCTGGGCATCGGGTTAAACCAGAAATTGACTTGCTCAAATCACATTTTTGGTATAGCTAAGGATGCACTAAATGTTTGGGTTTTTTGTATCGCTGCAAAACTTACTTTTCTGCATCTGATCTCCTCAATATCTATAAAACGTACATTAGGCCGAAAATGGAGTATAATGCACACATTTGGGCTGCAGGGCCTCAAACAGCACTGGGTTATTTATATAATGTGCAAAACAGAGCTATTCGTTTGATCAACGACCCCAGTGTAACTTCAATGCTCACTCCACTCAGCCATCGTCGTACAGTTGGGTCACTGAGCTTGTTTTATAGGTATCTCGTAGGAATTAACACGTCCATAATGATCGTTTATAGAAAAAATCGCCACTTCTCAAATACGGCGTTGGCAAGCATTGCTGTTTTAGTGTGGCTTTAGTGTGAAACATTTTTAGTGTGGCTTTGGCAGTATAGTTTATACATCAATGTGAGTGTTAAACTTGATTCGAAATATAATTTTGACGTGTGCACACGCGAATAATGGTTCTCGTAGGCTGGAAAAGATAATATATGACGTTTTATTTCATTGATGTTTTCGTCAGATATTTTATTGACCGCACCAGATTTTCCTCGTTTATCTGAATATGTATCAGTTCCTTTTTGTATCTTTTTTTTTGCTACTGTTTTTATAAAATTATCTGTCTCCCCTAAAGTATACAGGAAACATTTTTGACATACTTTATTATTAGTTCCTTTAACGGGGATGTAATAAGGATATGATAATCACGTTTCAATTCACATTTTTTAGAAGCAACCCCAACAGAATTCGTTTTAGCATTACGTATTTCCATTAATCCACTAACAAATAAAATGCCTTCTTTATAAATTTTTAGTGACCAATATTTTGAAAAACTTCTCTTTGGTCTTCAGAAGTTATTTTATTTTTACAATCAGCTTGATATTTTTCAAGCGGCAAGCATTTTCATTCCCGAATTGTTAATTTATTTTTTTCGGTAACATATGATTGTCCTGCATTCCGCTTTAATTTAATTTCTTTACATATTTGTGAAGTTGTTTGCCTTAAAAATATATTTTCAAAAACTTTTTCTAAATCCGCACAAATATTATTTTTTATTTGCTTAGCAAGAAGCTCTAATTCTGATTCAATCTCAATGTAGTCAGGATCACCATAACTGTCATCACCTTCAAATATTTCATCTTCGATTTCTATATCATCTAAATTGTGATCATTTAAGGTTCCACCTTATAGAAATTATTAATATGGAAAACAAAATAATTAATTATTCCCATTTTATATATATTTTTATTTTAAAAATATTTATACTATTTTAATATTAACATTGCAGTATTGCACTTTAAAACATAAAACTTCTTACTTGGATTACTATACTTGCAGATTTTCTAGCATTTTCAAATACTACGTTTAACGATTTTCTATCATCTGTAATATTATTGTTATCATTGAAATGTTGCGACTTATAAATTTTTTAATACTAGAGGAAAAAGCGCTTTATTTATATAGATTTATATTTAAAACAAGTAAATATAACAGTAAGTCGATGCAACCGACTTATTAATACCCTACACCTGAATAATTCGAATTAAATTAAAAATCCATAAGTTTTTTTGGCAGCTGCTTGAACTTCTTCCCTTTTCTGTCTTATCCAACTCGAATTTCAGGAACGTAAACGAGGCATCTTCTTGGGATATGCTTGACTCCCTTGTAAAAAATTTTAAGTTTCTATCTTTATTAATTTCGAAGATTGTTAATGCTTGGGAGGTGCGTGTCAGGTATCCGAATTGCCACTCCAATTCATCGAATCCATCTCAGGAACATAAAGAAAACATGCCAGAACACCATTGTACTAAATTTAAAGGTTCTACTTTTGTTGGTTTTGGAGATAAGCTCATTGCTCTTGTGCTCGTCCGGAAGTTTCCAAAATACAAACCCATGGTTCAAATTCTTTCAAATGTCAGTTTCCAATTTTACAGAAAAGGAAGCATAACAGAACACCTTTGTACTAAAAATAAAAGTTCTATCTTTGTTGGGTGTGGAGATATATTCGTTTGCTCTGGGGCTCGTTCGGATGCTTCCAAAATCCAAACCCATGGACCATACCCTCTTAAAGTTCAAAGACATAAATCAAACGGGAAGGAGCATCATTGTAAAAAATTTAAAGGTTCTATCTTTGTTGGTTTTAGAGATAATCACGTTTGCTCTGGGGCTAGTTCGTAAGCTTCGAAAATCCGAACCCATTGACCAAATCTTCTCAAATTTTAGAGACTTAAATAAAACATGAAAGAACACCACTCTGTCAAATTTGAAGATTATATCTTTATTGGTTTTGGAGATAATCACATTTGCTCTGTTGCTCGTTCGGAAGCTTCCAAAATCCAAACTAATTGCCCAAATCCTCTTAAATTTCAGAGACATAAATCGAACGGGAAGGAACATCATTGAAAAAAAATTAAAGGTTCTATCTTTGTTGGTTTCGGAGATAATCTGGTTTCCTCCGGAATCATTCGGAAGCTTCCAGAATCCGAACCCATGGACCGATTTTGTCCAGATTCGAACGTAATCTTCCCTTCGTAATTAGTAACGTACTATATAAATTTCATCAAGCTAGCTTTATTAGTTTTTGAGTTATCGAGCGAACGGACGGACGGACGGAGACATAAATCGAACGGAAAGGAACATCATTGTACAAAATTTAAAGGTTCTATCTTTGTTGATTTTGGAGATAATCTCGTTTGCTCTGAGGCTCGTTGGGAAGCTTCCAAAATCCGAACCCATGGACCAAATCCTCTCAAATTTTAGAGACTTAAATAAAACATGAAAGAACACCACTCTGCCAAATTTAAAGGCTATGTCTTAGTTGGCTTTGGAGATGATCTCAGTTGCTCTGGTGCTCGTTCGGAAGCTTCTAAAATCCAAACCCATGGACCAAATCCTCTTAAATTTCAGAGACATAAATCGAACGGGAAGAAACATCATTGTAAAAAACTTAAAGGTTCTATCTTTGTTGGTTTTGGAAATAATCTCGTTTGCTCTAGGGCTCGTTTGGAAGCTTCCAAAATACGAATCCATGGTTCAAATTCTTTCAAATGTCAGTTTCCAATTTTATAGAAAAGGAAACATAACAGCACACTCTTGTACTAAAATTAAAGGTTCTATCTTTGTTGGTTGTGGAGATATACTCGTTTGCTCTGGGGCTCGTTCGGAAGCTTTCAAGATAAGAACCCATGAACCAAATCCTCTCAAATTTCAGAGACTTAAATAAAACATGAAAGAACACCACTCTGCCAAATTTAAAGGCTATGTCTTAGTTGGCTTTGGAGATGATCTCAGTTGCTCTGGTGCTCGTTCGGAAGCTTCTAAAATCCAAACCCATGGACCAAATCCTCTTAAATTTCAGAGACATAAATCGAACGGGAAGAAACATCACTGTAAAAAACTTAAAGGTTTTATCTTTGTTGGTTTTGGAAATAATCTCGTTTGCTCTAGGGCTCGTTTGGAAGCTTCCAAAATACGAATCCATGGTTCAAATTCTTTCAAATGTCAGTTTCCAATTTTATGGAAAAGGAAACATAACAGCACACTCTTGTACTAAAATTAAAGGTTCTATCTTTGTTGGTTGTGGAGATATTCTATTTTGCTCTGGGGCTCGTTCGGAAGCTTTCAAGATCCGAACACATGAACCAAATCCTCTTAAATTTCAGAGACATAAATAGAACTGGAAGGAACATCATTGTACAAAATTTAAAGGTTCTATCTTTGTTGATTTTGGAGATAATCTCGTTTGCTCTGGGGCTCGTTCGGAAGCTTCCAAAATCCAAACCCATGGACCACATGCTCTTAAATTTCAGAGACATAAATCGAACGGGAAGGAACATCATTGTACAAAATTTAAAGGTTCCATCTTTGTTGGTTTTGGAGATAATCTCGTTTGCTCCGGAATCATTCGGAAGCTTCCAGAATCCGAACCCATCGACCGATTTTGTCCAGATTCGAACTTAGCCTTCCTTTCGTAATTAGTAACCTACTATATAAATTTCATCAAGATAGCTTTATTAGTTTTTGAGTTATCTTGCGAACGGACGGACGGACGGACATCGTTAAATCGACTCAGGAGGTGATCCTGATTCAGAATATAAATACATGTCCATATCTAACTCGCTTCCTTTTGGTGGTTACAAACACCATACCAAAGTTAATATACCCTATACTTTAGGTGTAGGGTTTAAAAATTAAAAACTTGTATTAAAACTTAGCTACTATTTAAGTATATTGCACTATATAAAAAAACAAGTAAATGTAACTGTAAGTCGATGCAACCCTTTGTTTCTATCTTTATTAATTTCGAAGATTGTTAGTCCTTGAGAGGTATGTGTCAGGTACCCGAATTGCCACTCCAATTCATCGAATCCATCTCAGTAACATAAAGAAAGCATGCCAGAACACCATTGTACTAAATTTAAAGGTTCTACTTTTGTTGGTTTTGGAGATATGGCTCGTTTGGCTCGTCCGGAAGTTTCCAAAATACGAACCCATGGTTCAAATCCTTTCAAATGTCAGTTTCCAATTTTACAGAAAAGGAAACATAACAGAACACCTTTGTACTAAAAATAAAAGTTCTATCTTTGTTGGTTGTGGAGATATATTCGTTTGCTCTGGGGCTCGTTCGGAAGCTTCCAAAATCCAACCCGATGGACCATACCCTCTTAAATTTCAGAGACATAAATCAAACGGGAAGGAACATCATTGAAAAAAATTTAAAGATTCTATCTTTGTTGGTTTTGGAGATAATCTCGTTTGCTCTGGGGCTCGTTTGGAAGCTTCCAAAGTACGAATCCATGGTTCAAATTCTTTCAAATATACTCGTTTGCTTTGGAGCTCGTTCGGAAGCTTCCAAGATAAGAACCCATAAACCAAATCCTCTCAAATTTCTAAGACTTAAATAAAATATGAAAGAACACCACTCTGCCAAATTTAAAGGTAATATCTTAGTTGGTTTTGGAGATAATCTCAGTTGCTCTGGTGCTCGTTCGGAAGCTTCCAAAATCCAAACCCATGGACCAAATCCTCTTAAATTTCAGAGACATAAATCAAACGGGAAGGAACATCATTGTAAACAATTTAAAGGTTCTATCTTTGTTGGTTTTAGAGATAATCTCGCTTGCTCTGGCGCTCGTTCGGAAGCTTCCAATATATGAATCCATAGTTGAAATTCTTTCAAATGTCAGTTTCCAATTTTATAGAAAAAAAAACATAACAGCACACTCTTGTACTAAAAATAAAGGTTCTATCTTTGTTGGTTGTGGAGATATACTCGTTTGCTCTGGGGCTCGTTCGGAAGCTTCCAAGTACCGAACCCATGAACCAAATCCTCTCAAATTTCAGAGACTTAAATAAAACATGAAAGAACACCACTCTGCCAAATTTAAAGGTTATATCTTAGTTGGTTTTGGAGATAATCTCATTTGCTCTGGTGCTCGTTCGGAAGCTTTCAAAATCCAAACCCATGGACCAAATCCTCTTAAATTTCAGAGACATAAATCGAACGGGAAGGAACATCATTGTACAAAATTTAAAGGTTCTATCTTTGTTGATTTTGGAGATAATCTGGTTTGCTCTGGGGCTAGTTCGGAAGCTTCCAAAATCCAAACCCATGGACCAAATCCTCTTAAATTTCAGAGACATAAATCGAACGGGAAGGAACATCATTGTACAATATTTAAAAGTTCTATCTTTGTTGGTTTTGGAGATAATTGCTCCGAAATCATTCGGAAGCTTCCAGAATCCGAACCCATGGACCGATTTTGTTCAGATTTGAACTTAGCCTTCCTTTCGTAATTAGTAACCTACTATATAAATTTCACCAAGATAGATTTATTAGTTTTTATGTTATCGTGCAAACGGACGGACGTACAGACATCGTTAAATCGACTCAGGAGGTGATCCTGATTTAGAATATATATACATGTCCATATCTAACTCGCTTCCTTTTGGTGGTTTCAAACACCATACCAAAGTTAATATACTTTATACTTTAGTTGTAGGGTAGAATAACTTTTTACCTGAATTGCTACTTTCAACTTTTCTAACAATTTGAAATATTTCAGTTAACCGTTTTCTGCCATCTATAGTATTATTATTATTTTTGATTACAGGGATTTAAAAATAACAATTTATTAGTTTAAGAAAACAATACAAATTTTATTTTATTTATTTTATTCATTTAGGTAAATATTTAATTAGAAAAGTTTAAATAGAAAAAGTTATAATTTTAAAGTATATTGCACTAAAAGACAAAAACATCTTACCTGGATTCACACTAGCAAAATTTCTCGTATTTTCATATATGCCATTTAAAGTATATTTTCTGCACTTTTAATTGATTTATTCTTTTTTACTCAGTCATTGATTGTCCATTGATGATTTTATCAATCATTATTTGTCCTCTATTTGTCATTTTGCTTTCAAGTAATTTATAAATTACAAATTTTATAACAATATTTAAATATTTAAAAACACTAATCAATATTATATTATAATTATTAAAATAAATTTAAAATAATTAACCATAACCAGAAGTCGCAGCGAAGTGATTAAAAATTAAAAATAAAATGAGAAGAGTACCAAAAAGCGGCACCCTACATAGTTTTTGGGGGCTAGTTTTTTGGGCTGGCTTAAAGTAGAACTTTTTTTTTGTCTATATTTTAATTCTACAACTAAATCAGGGAGTACCTTTTTTAAATCATGTTGGTCCGACTTCTAGTTCGCAAGATACGGGAGCTTCTTGCAACTTATAACTATGTATGTACTCCGATGCTAGTTCAATATATAAAACAAAAAAATTTTTTAATTTGTAAACAAAAACATCATTCACTAAAATACCAATTTATTTTTAATTATACATTCTTCCTTTCCACTCTATCCATTTTTATATTTTTATTTAAACTTAAACTTAACTAAAAACTAAAACAAAAATACTTAATTCCTAAGAATTGTTTAAAAGTGATATTTATCGTACAAGAATTTTGCCGTGATAGAAAATGGCTATCGCTTTGTAGGAAAACTCTTCCATAAACACCACACCCGATACTTTTGACATTTAATATCGACATTTAATGTAAATTGAAAACATCACTTTAGAGTCTTGCAGAATAACAAATCTTTGCGTCAGTGATACTCTTCGTATGATAAGTCTTCAAGAATATGGGTGATAATTTTATGCGTTTAAAAGGTTTTACATATTTAACTCTAAATATTTTATGTTCTTTGACAAATTCTCAAATAATTAATAATAATTTTATGTTCCTTCAAATACTGTTTGTTGATAAATAGTTTTAGTTTTAACATTTTTTGTAATTTTTTTTTTAGTTTTTATATACATATATGAATTGTTTTATTTGTTTTTTTTTTATGTTGCATATATGAATAATTGTTTTGTTTATTTTTATAATATATATAAAAAATTTAATATCAGGCCATTGTGCTTCAATATCCACCTTAGTTTAGTAATTTTTTTGTCAATTTGGTAACTTTTCAAAACCAATTTGATAAACAAATTTTTTTCCGAGTGGCACCTCTGAATATAATAATAACTACAATACTAATACAATTAAGTTAAATGAAAGAATATGATTTGGTAATCAATACCAATTACATTCTTATCGTTTATTGATATAAAAACATGTGTACATATTATAACCAATCACAGCATACTTATTGCTTTCCTTTTATGTTCTTATAGTTGTTATTAAAAGAAAGAAAGTTTCGTATTATATAATTATGATTATTTAATGCATTGCATTTGCATACCGTATATGATTAATGATGATTAATCAATGCATATAGAATACAAGCAAGTTTATTATTCTTAGGTCGGTTAATGTTAAGTTAACAAAGAATGTAAATGAAACAAAAAGATTGACCACCTATACAATGATTATATTTATATTTGATTTAATAGAGACAAATCTTTATGCCATACACTAGTTATATACATATATTACAGTGTACTAATTACATCGTCTATTTCTATTACTGCTGATAAATATCCCAAAGTAGTTGTTCTCGCATGGTTAAGTCCAATTAAATTAATCCTGTTTTGTGACAGTTTAATATTTTTGAATTGTTTAATTACACTCCTTGTTACCAAAGACATATCGACTCCTGTGTCAATTAATGCCTGAAATGCAATTAATGTCTGAAATATCATTTATTTTAAGATTCTTTACGTTTATTGTATTAATATTAGTTTTCTGTTGACAATTTGGTGTTGACAGTGTCCCTTTTGGATTACATTTAAAACATTTAGTTTTGCAATCTTTTCTTTTGTGCTCCTTAGAACCCAATGTAATTTATGATTGGTGTGTCTTGTAATCTTTTTCTATAACAATTGGGATAATTCCAGTTCAGTTCTGTTAGAAATAAAAATTAAGAAGTATTATATCTTTTGTTCTATTGATTGTTACAAGTCAAGGTAAAACTGATTGATTTATTTAAAATTACTGTGACATTTATACAACTTTTTCTATTAAAACTGTTTTATAATCATACTTTTGATAACGATAGTAATGATACTTTTGACCTACTATTGACTATTCCCAAATATAAAATTGCCATACTTCCAAAGAAAGGTTTAAAAATTAAATTATTTTGTAATTTTAAAACTAGAATTTGTTTTATGATTTACATGTTTCATACCTCTTTTTTTTAAACAAAAATTTATTTTAGTGAAATTATTAAATTTATTTTCTATGAAACATACATATGATTCATAACCTTTTTCTTTTGCCTCACGATTGATTATATCATAAAGATTAAGTTGTCCACTATTGGTACGACTTTCCACTATAGGTACACTTACCTTATATCTATTTTATTTTTGTACATTTATCATCTAGGTATAATATATTATTATCATTTGCAAGCAAATAAGGTTTTCAAGAAATTGTTTTATTTGTATTTACTGGAAGGGGAATTATGTGGAATAAGGTAAATATTTCTTTGAAAATAATTGGAATTTGAATATTAAATATTATATTGCTGTCATTATAATAAGCTTGGAGTGATAAAAATTCGTACATAACTTCATCTGAATTAATAGTAATGTTTTGATTATTGAAAATTTCATGAATTTCTTGGATTTCCAAGGGATTTAGGATTTGTTTTGATATTAAATTGAGTTTAGCAAGAACAATTGCTTCTCCGATATTTGTTAAATAACTATTTAGCAAATCAATATTATAATTAATTTGATTTAAGAATTGTCAGTATTGAAATCTATTTCCTTCGGTGCGTATACTATTTCGAAGTTGATCCGTAAAAAGATTGAAGTAATTCACAATAGTTTGTTGGTAATTTATGTGATTTGTTATATTTTGAAAACGTTCAATCATTTTTTTGTTCACTAAATTTTGATGATGAATTTCGCCACTTAAAATATTTTCATTTTTCATAATTTTTTCAATTTCTTCATTTAACCGAATAGCATAGTTTACGTTCATATTGCCTGTTATTTCTTTTTTTTTTCTTAATTAGTTCAAAAAAGACTAATTCAAACAGATCTTAGCCGAAGCTGTCTGATCTTATAAATTTTGTTTTGAAATTTAATAAAAATAAAAATAATACATTTCTTACTATCTAATAAAATTATAAAATTTAAATTTAAATTTAAATTAAAGTTAAAAAAAAAGAAAAAAATTTAAAATTTATATAAAAACAAAAAACAAACAAAACAAAATAAAAATATTATTTTAATAAAAAAGAGAAATAATATTTATTTTAAAAAATTATAATAGCTACTACTTATATTCCAAATTTGAAAGCTACAATGTTAATGCTGATATAAAATATATCCTTTTATTTCTTTGTTAAAAATATAAATGTTATTTTTGTTTTTTAATTCCGACGGCAAGTATTAGTTTTAAATAAGCTTAAATAAAAATTTGAATATTCAAGGAAAGACGATGTTTGTTAAGACGCTCGTTTATTATTTTGAGATCACTTTCAACTACAAGTTTTAGCACATTTTCACTATTTTCGGCATATTTCAGAACTGCGTCATCCGCGTATAGTTGTAAGGAGCCTCTTAAATTTAATTTGGTTATATCGTTGATATAAATTTTGAAGAACTCGGGTCCCAATATAGAGCCTTCAGAAATCTCTTTTTTCATGACTCTTGAGGAACTATATACACTACCGACACGAACTACTTGCTGACGATTGCGAAGATATGAATAAAAGAAATTTAATTGATTGTCACTAAAATTCATCAGCTGAAGGTTTTTTAGTAAGATTTCATGATCTACGCAATCTAATGCCTTTTGCAAATCTAAGAAAATACAAGCAACATATTTCCCGCCATCCGAATTTTTAGAAATGAAACTTGTCAGGCTTTAACATGCAGCATTTGTGTTAGAGTTAGGCTCAAAACCATATTGCTCCTCGTGAAGTATATTATTATTCCTCAGAAAAGTAAGGTTATATTTTATTACTATGTACCTCAAATATTTTAGATATTGCCTTAAGAACAGAGACAGAACGTAATTGGAACAAATAGTTTTGGTTCCGTTTTTAAAAATTGGAGTAATTATAGCTTTTCTTAAGGTGTTAGGGAAACATGACTTTTCAAAGGAAATATTTATAAATTTAACCAAAATGCGAATTAAAGGATTATCAAATCTTTTGATAAATTTTGTTGAGATCTTATCGTATCCTGTCGCTGCTGCTGATTTCAATGAAAGAATCACCTTTTTCACCTACTCTACGTCACATGAATGTAAGTTAAAATTGGAATGTATGGTAGAGATAAAATTATTCATATATCCATAAATGATAAATAGAGTCAGCTGAGATGTTTATTTTTTCCGTTACATTAATGAAAAAGTCATTAAAAGATTCAGCGATTTCTTTCTCATAGGAAATAGTACGATTTTCAACTCCTACTGTTTTAATATTATGTGCTTCAGAATTTAAGTCTTTGTTATATATGATTTTTTTATAGACATTCCAGAGTGTTTTACTACTTTTTGGGTTTCTAAATATTTTTTCTGAGAAAAACTTTTTTTTCGCCTCAAAAACTAATTTTTTAACAATATCTCTGGAGTCTTCATATAGTTTTTGTCAGCCGAGTCACCCGAATATTTTCTTTTAAATTTAAAGTATGAATCTCTTATTTTAATTTTTTGTAAAATTTTCCTTGTCATCCATTCCTGTTTTTTTTTATCTTTTATTGGTATTGTGACAGTATTACGCTCAATTAATGCCGTTAACTCCCCCACAAAATTATCAAAATTACTAACAGATTCAAGGTTGGCCCAAATATTATTATTTTCAAAATTTTCATACATTAAAACCGTTTTAAAATTAAATATTTAATTTTTCTACTTTTGACTCAACGTCAACACCCACGAAAAACAGCTGGTGGTCAGAAACACATGTATCACAGATATGCAAATTGTATTTGTATTGATTTAAATCAGATATTAGATGATCAATTATAGTGTTTGAGGATATTCTTGTAGCACATTCAGTTGATAATTTATTATAAATAATATCCATTAGTTATTAGGTTATTGTTGTAATGTTCTACATCTGTACAATTTGGTTTAAGTAAATTTATATTGAAATCACCCAAAATAATGGAGCGACTATACTTTTGAGTAATTTCATCAAGTTTATTGATAAAATCTCCAACTCGCGTCCTATGATGTCGATATATTGACATTATATTAAAGTCAAGCTTTGTTAGTTTAACAGTTAAAAAAGTTGAGGAATCAAATTCTTCTTTATGAACAAGAGTACTACTAATCTTTTTGCTGACGTATATGGCTGACCCGCCATAAGGAATCTCAAGGTTCGAGAAATACGATTCATATCCAGATATATTAAAAAAACTATTTTCACCTTCTTTTAACCAGATTTAAGTTAGAGCGATAACATGTACTTCTGAACTATGTGAGTTAATTAGAATTTGCAAATTATCTAATTTATTACGTAAACTTTGAGTAATCACGTATAATATATTAAGATTATTTTTATAATTTATATTATTATTTATATCAGAAAAATATTGTACCCTTAATCCATCTTTGAAATCTTCCGACTCATCTGAACGCATCATTGTATAAATTAAAAAATTAAATAAAAAATATACTGTCCACACTGATCGCACTAAAAGATTCAGCACAAATTAATGACGTCACGCAAACATGTGTGAATATCACCATTGATAAATCTATTGATAATGATACGAATATGATTAGTTTGTTTTTTATCTCGGTTCGTGCGGATTTAAAATAATTTTGTTTAAATAACTTGAAATAATTAAAAGTGTTAACTGAAAAAATTTTTATTGAAATTGTGCGATAAATGTCATGATAACAAGAATCAGAATAAATTACACAATTGTAGTCAAAAATGTACATACAATTATGTAATTTACACTTTTTCTTATACATATAAAAAACCATGTGTATAATAACGTGCGTGCGATTTCAAATAATAAAATTGTTTTGATTAAGGTAGTGAAATATAATAATAATTAACCAAATATAGATTAGTGAAATAAACAAAAAAAAATAATATCATTATTATAGAAAAAATTATAAAAATTGTTAGTATTATAAGGTATTTAACGTTATTTAAATTTAAAAGTAAAAATATGTAAAATGTGTATATGTAAATATGTAAATTGTGAATAACAAAATTAAATGATACGATGTAATTGAAAAAACATAAATAATAAATAAAAAAAAATAAATCAACAAATAAATTAGTATTTTTGTAGTGTTTCAAATTCGGAATATCAAAAAGAGTAACAAAAAAGTTATTAAGAAGTGTAAAAAAAAAAATGTTAACAGAAAAAGTGATAATTACAAGTAATAGCAAGAACACATGTTTATGTTTGCAATGAGAATTGTATGTTACAATTATGAAATTGAGGTTAAGTTTTTTAATTAACATTTTGTGATTTTTTTTATAAAAAAGAATTTTAATGTGAGATATTAAGATATTAAGTTAAGATTGTTCTGCATTAACAAGTGTACTCTCTTTGATGAATTCAATGTCATTAAAGCTATTAATTCTAAATACCTTTGAATTTTCTTTTTCTTGAAGAAGAATATTGGTTTCACGAATCCATAAAAATTTAAACCCAAGTAAGTTTTTGATATTCTTTGTCTCATAAAAAAGTCGCGATTGTAGATTCGTAAAGTGATGACGAAAAAAGATTTCTCGGTTGTTGCATCCATGTAAATCTAATTTTTAATAACTCAGCTTTAATTCTTGAAGAGGAAAGTTTAACTAAATACAGAGGATTGTTATTTTTATTATTATTCTCTCCAATTTCAATTAAGGAAATATTTAATATATCTTGCTTTTTTATATCTGCATTAATTTTATTTCCTATTTTCAGAATTGTTTCTTCTTAGTTTATTAGATTGGATGGTAGACCAGCTATTACAATATTATTTTGGTTACTAATTTGTGTTGGTTTATCCACAAGTGATTCCAACAGACACAATTTATTTTCCAAATTTTTACTTTTATTATTAGTGAGAAGAATTTGTTCTTTTAATTGATTGTTTTATTCAATCACTTGTTGGTAATGTTTTACAAAATTTTTTAATTGTGTTTGTGTGTCATACATTTGTGTTGAGAAAAAAATTTGTGATTTTTGTATATCCAGTACTACATCAACCATTGTTTTCATATATAAGGCTAAACTTTGCAGTGTAGAACTATCAGCCTTAATTTCTGGAAGGCTGACGGGTTCAATACTGATTTGCTTACCAAATTAACCTCCTTAATTTTTGAAAAGTAGGCTTGTTGTGATTTAATTTCCTTGTCAATGGTATCCAAATTAATCACTGCGTCTTCCTCTGTTATTGTGACATTGGCTTGAGATGGGCATTTTATACAAGTCCAAGTTACTTTTTTATCAATTACATCCTTGTGTGTTGTCTCGCTAATGCCAGCACAACACTTTAAGTGATACCGTGCCCGACATGGTCCTGTGCTAATTAGACCATTGTTTTTTGGTGTAAAATTTTTATTGCAAATAATGCATTGCGGTTTGCTCATATTGACTATTTTTTTTTTTCTTGTTTTTGTTTTGAGCGCGAGAGACAATATTTATATGAAAAATGTAATTGTTTTATAATATTCTAATAATATGATGGAGTTAAGTTAATTTATAATTAACTTAACTCCAATTAATTAATTTATGTTAATTTATTGTTTTTTATTGTTTAAATTATGTTAATTAATGTTTACAGAAATCTTTAAATATGTTACAGGTAAATTCTGTAGGCTTATAAAGTGTTTTATTGATTTAATGACATTTAAACTATTTCTTGTTTCTAATGGATATGCAGCTACGAATTTGGAAAAGTTGTCGTTTATAGTTAAATTAAGATTATTATTAATTGTATATATGTATGTCACTATGAACAATAATTAAGGGTTGTAGTGGTATTTCTGGTTTTTCAAATTTTAATTTTAAAGGTTGTCTGTCGTATTTTAGTTTTATACAAGTTTTATTTATTTTTGTTTTACACGCAATTATTTATAGCACAAATTATTTTATTTTTCATAAATGGAAAGAAATATTAACGTTTTAGATGATTAAAACTTTCGTTTATTCCTCTGTGATTATTTTTTAAATGATATTCGTTAATTATTTGGTCGTTTTCGTCTTTTACATATGTTAATAAATCTGTGCATCTAATTATTTTGAATGTTTTATTATTTGAGAAAAACTGTGAGTATACACTCTGAACAATTTTAAAAGTTTCATTATCAGTATAAACTGCAGTAACTCTATTGGGTGATACGTATTCTTTGAAAAGGTTGGTAACGTTTTCTATTGTAAAGTTAGTTTGGCGAAAGGTTCTTCGTTG
>OX352772.1:254652719-254760219 GCA_947095535.1 Poecilobothrus nobilitatus | reverse complement strand
GAAGAAGTTAAATTAGCAATTAATAGCTTGAAACCTGCGGCTGCAACTGGTTTCGATAATATTTTAGCTAAATTTATAAAAAAATATTTTAATAAGTTTGCACCTGTATTGGTTAAATTTATTAATACATCATTCGAAACTAGTATTTTTCCAGATTCACTGAAAACTGCTGTAGTTACTCCCATTTTTAAAAAAGGAGATGCAGCAAATGAATCTAATTATAGACCAATATCAGTATTAACAACTATTATTAAACAGAGATTAAATACATTTTTAACAAATAATAATTACTTACATAAGGAACAATATGGTTTCGAAAAGAGTTCAAGCATAACAGCAGCTTGTCTTAACATGACACATTTTATAACTAAAAATATCGATATATGTAACATTTGTTTTTTTAGATTTCCATAAAGCTTTAAACTGTGTCAACCATGATATTCTTTTGTATAAAATGGAAAAAATGAATTTCGCCTCAAACCATTTAGCATTCTTCAAATCTTATTTGCGCAATAGGGAACAAATGGTACGTATTAATGGAGTCCTAAGTCAACCAAAACCAAATAAAGTGGGTGTTCCGCAAGGTTCGATTCTGGTACCTGATTTATTTAAAATTTATGTCAACGATATTTCGTTCTTAAATATAAAAGGTAGCATCTAGCTTTATGCAGATGATGCTGTTCTGAAGTACTCTTGTAATAACGAGTCGAACATGGACTTCTATTTCAATAATGGAAAAATTGAAGTGGTCAAATCTTTCAATTATTTAGGCTTCATTGTAGACAGTAAGATGAAATGGTGTGCACATATCGATTCTATAATTAAAAAAATATTCCCCTACATCTTCATTTTACGAAGGCTTCGTAAATATTTCAGTAAACATATTTTGTACATTATATATACTTCTTACATTTTATCAAATATCTCAACATATCTCAACCTTATTTGGAGCAAAGCTCCACAATTTTCTCTAAATAAATTAAATATCATGCATAAATAGTAATTAAAATAATTCACTACTATCCGGACACGCATCCAACAAACATGCTATATGATCATAAATGTATGAGCCTCTCAAATATATGTATCTATGAATACTATATGACAGCTTTCAAAATTATTAATAGCTACATAAAGCATCACTTTATTTTGGTTGGTTATCATTTTATAACACTAGAAATAAGTCTAACTTTTACTAACTTTATTTCGAACAAATAATCAAAAAATAATTGTTTATTTAACTGTTTGAAGATGTATAACGAATTACCAAATGAATTGAAAAACTTAAGTAATATCGTATCTTTTAAACGAAAAATAAAGAGGCATGTCATTTCAATAAATAATTAAATCAAAAAACCTAATATGTAATATTAATTTAATTTTCAAAAAAATTTTTGAAATAATATGAAATTGGATTACAAAATATTTAAAAAATAAAAGTGCATCATTAAAAAAAAAAAAAAATAAATAAAATTAGAAAACTAAGGTAGATTAAATTAGAAAATTAGTGAGGTTATCAAATCAATTTTTAAATAAAAAATATTTTTGGTAATAAATGTTAGAACTTGTTTTCATAGCATAGTTTAATAGTATAATATTTTCTTTAATTAAATTAAAAAAAAAGAAAAGAATATATATATATAGAATTAAGAGAAATAATTTTATTACAATAAGAATCAGTGAAAAACAAAAAATGTACAATTAAAATAAATTACTTTCATAAGAAATTGTTGGACCAGACAACTACGGCTAGAGTCTGTAACATAACTTTAATCTGAAATAGGATACCTTTAAATTGTATTATTATTGATAGTATAATTATTGTAACAATTTTAGATTATAAAACAAAATAAAGAAAAAAAAACTCTAGGTTGAGAAACATTATTTGGATAACCGGAATTGCGTGGTGCTGAATTTGTCGGTTGAGGGTAATTTGAAAATTTGGAATATTTGGGTTGTTTGTCCGATTAGGTATGGAAGAAATTCTTGATGTTGGTCTTAAATTATTTAACGATTTAGAAATAGCAGGAGTATGTCTTGAATATGAAATGTTTTGTTCTTCGATACAAAACGAAAAAGCTTTTGGTAAGGACTCAGATTTCATAGATCTTATTGTTGAACTGAGAGGTTCTTTTAAACCAGTTAAAAATACATTTAAACACATTTGAATGTAAAGATTTCGTTTAGAAATAATTTAATGTGTTATTATAATAATGTTATTATTTTCATGAATCTGAATGTGATTGGGCATTGTTGCAAGAATTTCAATTATTTCACTATAAAACGTTTCAACTGACTTATTTCCTTGGTTTAAATCGTGTAGCTCTCTAATTAACGACGTTTCATTACGTTTATCTGAGTAATGAAATATGAGATTTTCTTTTATTTGGGACCAATACCAATCTAATGATGTCCCATACATGTTTAATATTTCATTGGCAGGACCAACGATTTTATTTCTAACTGCACGTAGTAATATCTAACCATAAGGAGTATTACGAGTACATTCGATAATAGCAAGTATTTCCTATACATTAATAATAAATTCAAATAACAATCTAGGATTTCCATCATTATGGGGAAGATCTTTGATTGTGTCTGGTACACGAAGGGAATTAAAAATATCGATTATTGTTACCCGAGGTGGTTGAGGTTCTGGAGAGTTAGGTTGTGGTGGGCTGGCTGGATCCGGAAGATTTGGATTCATTATATTTATGTCAACTAACTCGGTTAAATTAGAAGTAAAGCTCAGTTCACTGATTTGACACCAATGAATGTTAGAATTATTTAAATCGAAACTATCACTAGTATTACTTAAATTGTGTTTCTGAATTTGATACGCTTTCTTCGCGAATATTCGATAAATTGTTTTTCTTAAACTCAATATTTAGTTTAGGAAATTTATTAAAAATTTTATTGGAAAAAGGATAGGGTTAAGCCTATTATTTTTAGACATTTACTTGCAAAATAATGTAATAATATATATAAATTCACTTATATGCAAAAAATTGTCAATTGAATCCAACATATAGTTCGGAATAAGCAAAATTAGGTTGATACCTTAAGTTTTCTTTCAGCAGCTTGTGTTATGATGTTATACCAATATTCCTTTGGTATTTTCCGGATACTTTTTAGTCAATAATCCTTTGACCTTCAGCTTTCAGGAACACACTACACAATTCACTGATACACAAAGTTCACACTACATTCTTTTCAACTTATTTTTACTGTGCCTAAGGCAGTCTCACCTTAGGTATAATTATGGCTTGATCACAGTATAAGATTGGAAAGTTTTTAAAGTTTTTAGTCAATTAACCGTTGCTTTTTTTTTCTTTCTTTTATAATTATAGTATGAACTTCGTTAGATAGACTTGTGCCTATCCTATCGACTGCGCCAAATACGTGTTTCAATTCAAACTCGAATAAAAAAAACAAAGTTATTTTAATATTAGAACTTGTTTATTTAATTGTTTTACAATTGATTAATTTAAATTTTGGTTAGCCTTTTTATACAAAATTTACAGGTATCTATGTTTTAAATACATAATTGCTGTTTTAGCGTCTTTTAAATTAGTATAAAAATTAATTAAAATTATAAAATTAAAGTTTACAAAGGTTCAATTAAAGTTCAATAGAATTAAAATTGCAAAGCTAACAAAATTATGAAATCAATTTATATATTAATAAAGAAATACAAGTTGATTAACATTGTTACTGGAATATGTAACTCCCGCGAATAAAAAAAGTTTTTTTTAAATATTGTATGGTATGGTAATCCGGACCCAATCATTTTTAAATAATAAAATTTAAATTTTCTTTTTTCAAGTAGCAAAAAAAAATTCGGTCACATGGAAGTGGCTCATCTTCTTATAATAGATAATCTTTGATTGAAATATTAAAATGTGCATATTGTGATTTGTGAGTTCCATCTTTATATTGATTCTTTAATATGTATATTAACATGCACTTAAATAATTATCCCTGATAAAAAAAAATCGCACTGCTTTCATAGCTGAAAAATGCACTTATTTCACAAATTCTAAATTTACTAAACCAATCGCAAAATTTTACAGGGTAAAAAACTTATTTGCTGTGATAGTATTTGTAAAAAGGGGTAAACTGCTGAAAATTTTTTATCAGCCCTGATTTTAAAAAATTTAGTAAAATTTTTCGATTGGTTTAGTAAATTTAGAATTTGTGAAATAATTGCATTTTTCAGCTATGAAAGCATTGTAGAATATTTTGTGGAGTATTTTGTACGCCACCTTCTGCGCTTAATTTAGCGCTGAAAAGTTTCTAAATGAGATGCGTAAAATTTTCATTACCTTTTTTAGCGCTGCAGTTGACGCTGACAATTTTCTGCGCAAGAGCTGAAAATTATAATTCACTCTTTCAGCGCAACAATTTACGCTGAAGCTGAAAATTTTATGCAATTTATTCATTGCATTTTGTATGTTATTGCATCATTTTTAGAAGCTGAAAATTTTTCTGCAAAGAATGTTGAAAATTTTCTGCCATTTTGTCATTGTATCATTTGTTTGAGTGCTGTGATAAAGATAAGATGTTTAAGGGTGAATTTTTTTATATTATACTTTAGGTACCATAAAATTAAATTTGTAAAAATATAAAATTTTGTTATTTTAAATATGTACATGCTATGTTGTTCTAAAATTTGAAATTCACATGATGTTTTTAGGCGTAATTAAAAACTATATTTTTCTTGTTTAGATTTCTGAATTTTATAATTTATTTTTTCTTCTCTAAAAATTTTTGCGAATTTACATGTTTTGCACTCGAACGTTAATCAACGATTAAAAATAAAAAATTCTAAAACAATCTAACTTTAAACTTATCTTTACAACTTGTTTAAACTATAACCGAGGTCAATGACTTTTGTTTAAAATTTAAATCATTTCAAAGTACATAATACAAAGTACATAAGAAAAAAAAGTATAATTAATAGCATCTATTTTAACAGTTTACATTTTTATATACAATTATTTAAAGTTCCACATTCAAATTTAAATTTATAGAAATAATTAACATTATACGTTTTAAGTGTACAGAAATAATTAACAGTATGTTCTATAATAATATTCTATGATTATGGATCAGAGCCATCTATTAGATTTAATGTAAATATAATTTAATAATTAATTTCTATAATTCAATTTTAATATTTAACTAAGTGAAACAATAGAAATGAAATATTATTGAATAAAAAGTAATTATTGTGAATTAATATGTGACATAACAATATTTGTCACATGCATTTAAGGTAAGTAAATAATAAATACATAATAGTATGTAAATAATAAATAAAATAATATATTATAGTACAGAATAATTGGAACATTATTGTTGGTGAGAGATGACTCGGTGACATGGTGACGATTCAACTCCCATATTTCAGATAAGTATAGATTTAAATATTTTGTTGATGTGTTTCTTTGTGTTTCTTTATTTTCAATAGTATAGGTGGATCCATTATGTAATGCGCAGACGGAACACATGATAATTTGTAAATTACTATTTTTAACAATTTTATTTTAGAATTATCGTTCGAATTTCAAATTTAAATATAGCCTGCATATTATTAAAAAACAAATTTTTATATTTTACTGTAGCTAAAAAATTATTCAAAAAAAGTGCTGAAATTGGCTCAGAAAATTAGTTTTTAGAAAGCAGTGTTTGCTGAGAAATGCGCTTAAAGATGCGCCTACTGTTGAATCGTGATCTCACAATTTTGTGAGAATGTATTAGTAAATTTAAAGGGAATTGTGCAGAGAATTTTCCCGAGCTCTGTGTAAATTCATACAATTTCTCTTCATATTTTCGCGTGTTCGGTTCCATTTAGGACGTTGTTGTAAACGGCTCAAATATTCAGTATTCCATCGTCGCCAAAAACTCTGCAGGATATGTTGTAGATGTTGCCAACGATCCAGTCTATTCACATTCAAGTCCAAAACATATTGCTGGGGTGTAGATAACAAGCTATCACCAATTAAGAAATGAGCTGGGCTTAGCGGTAATAAATCTTGAGGATCACTTGTCATTTCACAAAGTCGCCTTGAATTTAAGCATGCTTCGATTTGTGTTAATACCGTGGCGAACTCCTCGTATGTTAGTGTGATATTATTTAACATCTCTTTTTAAGTGATGTTTAGTTGAGCGAACTCCAGCTTCCCATAGACCGCCGAAGTGTAGTGAACCAGGGGGATTGAAGTGAAAATTAACTCCGACATTTTCCATGAATTCAGCAACTTCCACTTTTATATCTCCATTGATCATCTCATTTGATTTTAAATAGTGGGTTTCTCTCCTATCTTTCTCTTTGAGTTTACAATTTGCAATGAATCGGTGACAGTATGCTAGCACACGAATTAATCTTGTATATGACGAAAATTGGTTCTCGATTATATCGTTATTCAATGTTGGTAATACAAGGTTTATCTGAAGCTTTCTTTGTTCAAGGCTGGTATGGGCTTCCCTCTTATTTGGCCAATGTGTGTATGATTTCATTAACCAGTCTGGACCATGACACCTAATGAAATCTGGACCATAAGGGATGGTTTTCAAGTTCAGATGGATATAAACCTCTTGACGCGACGTCTGCGGGATTTTGCTTTGTCGGTACATGATTCCAAATATTTTGACCAACCAGCTCGTGAATGTATGAAACCCTGTTGGCGACGAACGTTGTCCATTTTGTTGGGTGATTTTCAAGCCATGCGAGTACAATTTCGGAATCTGTCCATCCATATAATTTTATTGGTTGTGATATTCGTAGAGCCTGTAGAGTATACTTTAAGAGTTTGGCTCCTAACACGGTAGCGCATAATTCAAGTCGCGGCAACGATATGGTCTTTATTGGAGCAACCTTTGTCTTGGAAATGATAATCCATGTTGATCTTGTGCCATTAGATTCTGTCGTACTCATATACACCACAGCTGCGTAACCCTTTGTAGAAGCGTCTGAAAAGACATGTAACTCAATAGCTGTATCTTTTTCGGACTATCCGATCCATCTTTTAATGGAAATTCTGTTAATTTTCTCTAAATTTTGAAAGTATTTAATCCATTCCCTTCTTAAATCAGCTGTTACTTCATCATCCGATTGTAACCCTGATAACCATAACCTTTGCATGATAAATATATTTTAGCCGATATGATAATTGGGGCTAACCATCCCATAGGATCAAACAACTTTGCGATTTGTGATAACATGCTTCTTTTAGTCCAGGTTACAGGAGCTTCTTCAAGGTTGATGGAATATCCACAAGAATCGTTCTTTGGATTCCAATGTATGCCGAATGTTCGAGTAGTCTCTGCGTCATTGTTTTGATCTGGAAGTAATTTTTCGCAATCTTCTAGTGGCAATGATTGCAATAATTTGTTACTATTAGACATCCATTTTCGTAATGAGAATCCAGCCGATCTTGTGGCGCTTATGATCTGTTGTTGAATCTGTAATGCTGTTTCAACGTCATCTGCCCCCGATAACAGATCATCGACGTAAAAGTCATTGTTTATGATTCTGCATCCTACAGGAAAATTATCCATTTCATCATGTGCCAGTTTTTTTAGAGTTTTCACTGCTAAGTATGGTGCACTTTTTGGGCCAAACGTGACTGTCAATAATTTGTAATCTCGAATTGGAAGGGATAGATCTTCCCTCCACACTATTCTCTGATACTCCGTGTGTCCATTCTTTATCCATATTTGACGATACATCATTTCGATGTCGGCCGTGAAAGCAACTCTATGCTTTCGCCATCTGATCAATATCGTCAACAACTCATCTTGAATCGTTGGTTCTTTTAACAACATGTCATTTAAGGACTTGCCACTTTTTGTCGCTCTAGAAGCATCGAATACTACTCGAAGTTTTGTTGTGTCTCTTTAATAACCCCGTGATGAGGCAGGTAGCTGGTTTTATACGACAAGATATTTGGCCCACTGTTTTGAAAGAGCTCTTCTGGATCAACTAGACTCATGTGACCAAATGTTTTGTACTCATTGATACATTTAATATATTCTGTTTTCAACTCTACATTATTTTTAAAACGCTTTTCTAATTGGTATAGACTTTGTAGCGCTATGTTTCTAGATGGACCTAAAAAGTCACTATGTGTCGTTGTTCTAAATGGTAGCTGAACTTCATAAGTACCATCTGCACGTCGCGTTGTTGTTTCGGTATATATCCTTCCACATTCTTTCTCTTCTTCTGTTTGCAAATCAGTGTTTTGCACTTCTTCCACCTCCCAAAAAGATTTTAGCTGCTTTTCTAGATTTAAGGATAAATGAAAATTCCTTATGTTCACATTTTGTGGTGCGGATTCATGATTCTTGCCTGGCAAAATCCAACCAAATATGGTTTGCTGTGCGATCGGCATACCTGGTTCCCCCTTCATTAAACCTTCTAACAAAATTTGACTGAACACGTCAGCACCCAAAAGTACATCGATCTGACCGGGTTCGTAAAACTTCGGATCAGCTTGTTCAAAACCTTCTATGTGTTTCCAATGTCTATTTTGTATACCAGTTTGAGGTAACAAATTTGTAAGTTTCGGTAGTACCAAACCTTCCACATTGATGTCAATATCTTGATGAAGAAATTTCAAAGTAAATCTAACACGCGACTTGACAGAGTGTACTCTTTCTCGACCAATACTTTGGATTGCAACGTTGATTGCTTTCTTTGTTAATTTACACTTTTGAACCACCTTCTCTGTTATGAATGAAGCCTGTGATCCTTGATCTATCAGGGCTCTTACTACACCTTCTTCTCCGGTTGGGCTTAGAATTCTTAATAATGCTGTTGCAAGTAGAATTTGATGAGTTCGACCTTTATACCCAAATGAGTTATTGTCATTTGTGCGATTGTGATGAACTGACGGTATAAATTCTGGACTATCAATATTTAATATGTGGTTTGTCGATATAACTGTGTCATTTTGACGTGATGAGGAAGGACTGGAGACTGCTCTGGTGCCACCATTGGAATGATTGTCCACTATAACATTATTCATTTTGAAGTGGAGGAGAGTATGATGACGCTTGTTACAATGAACACTTGTATGCTGACTTCAAAAGTCTTTCAGCATATGCTCAGCTCCCAGACAATTTAAATATAGTCGTTTTTCTCGTACAATTTCTGACCGTTTTGAAGGATTTAATGCTAAAAATTTTTGACATCTTCTTGACATGGTGGCCATTGCCAACGAGCACATCGAATTTGTTTGTAAATGGAATTTACATTTTGTAAATGGATTTTACATTTACTATTTGTATTTTTGAATTCTGCTTTTATTAGTCCTCTTGAATTTACAGCTTCCAGCGCTCTAAATCTGGCTTCTAAAAATTCCTTTAACGTCTTAAGGCTGGTAATTGTTTTAGTTTTGCTTATTTCTTGTTCCCATAACTGATGAGTTGCTTGCGGCGATCTTTGGGTGACGATAAACGTGACTATTGGATCCCATATTTCTCTGTTTATATCTAAATTATTGAAATCTTGTAAACATTCAAATGTTGTATCCAACAACCCCTTAATGCCCTGTGCACTCTCATTCATGGTCGTGTTGTGGTTTAAAAGCCTCTTTAGTTGATTGTTGACGAGCACCCTCTTATTATCATATCTTTCCATCAACAATTCCCATGCAGTCGTATAATTCCTTTCGGTAATATGAAAACGACGAAGTAATTGCTCAGGTTCACCGATTAGCTGTACTTTCAGATATTGAAGTTTTTGTACATCCGATAGAGATTCATTATTATGTATCATTGTTGTGAATAGATCAAGGAAAGTTGGCCATTTCGTGTAGTCCTCGCCAAATTTTTCAAATGAAATTTTTGGAAGTTGAATTCCGCTATCAATGTATTTCCGATTCTCCTTCGATATGTTTGCTATGGTTACCGGAGTTTCGACAGAGGTCGTATCTCTCTTCACCTCCTCTTGGTATTTCTCCAACATGGCATGATAATTGTTGTCAAAAAACTCTGTGTCTCCGCATGCACGTCATTCTCAATATATTCATGGTTCATTTCTAGTTCTTCGCTCACACTGAAGAATAGAATGGATCTGTGACCTTCTTCGAAAGCGTCCCACATAGCCTGGAAATCCTTTAATTTTTTTTTGTAGTATGGTCTCGTTTTCCTCACTGAGCCATCTTTCTTGTAGTTGGTTATGAATTTTTCCATCAGCATTTTTTGAACCTTTTGTTTGACGATCATTTGCTCTATCCTTTTTTCGTCGGCCACTTTTTGTAATGAATTTGAATATAATAGTGAATATAATAGAATATTTTTTATTTTTTATTTTTTTTACGAGGGACGGTGGAAAACATCAAAAGTCACCCAAAGGAACTGCACGAGGTTCCTCTGAGTAGTGTTGGACTTTAACCAACCAAAACCACCCCCTTTAAAACCAAACTATAGGATTGGTCCTTTAATACATAATAATATAATGTACAGCTTGGTTTTGTGGAAAAGGATGGGGGAAGGAATACTTGGGTGTTTGAATATAGGAAAATTGGGATTATGGAGGATGAAGGGAAAAATTTGGATAGTTATTTTGAAGAAAGATGTTAGTGTTCTTCTTGAATTTCGATATATCGTACACAAATGAATTACCAACTTTTGGGAACACATGTGCGGGCATAAGGTTCCATAAACGCGACGTGCGCATGACAAACGAATTCCCGAATGCTGTATTGCGCCATCTTGACAGTTCGACAGTGTATGGGTGGGCATCTGTTTCACTCCTCGTTTCACGTTGGAAAACTTTGAGTGGAGGCATCAATTGTTTTATTTCTTTAGAACAGGTGTTCACCCCTACAAGGTATCTATAAAAGAGGGTCAATGACCCAACAGTACGGCGATGGCAAAGTGGAGTGAGCGTTGAGGTAACACTCGGGTCGCCAATAAGGCGAATAGCTCTGTTTTGCACTTTGTCGAGAAAACCCAGCGCTGTTTGGGGCGCTCCAGCCCAAATATGTGCATTATACTCCATTTTGGGCCTAATGTACATTTTATAGATGTTGAGAAGATCGGAAGGAGAGAAGTAAGCTTTACAGCGGTACAAGAAACCTAGACATTTAGCAGCATCTTTAGCTATACCAAAAATATGATTTGACCAGGTCAATTTCTGATTTAACTCGATGCCCAGAATGTTTAAATCTGTTGAGTGCTGCAAAGCCCCACCCTGAAAAGTCAGGTTGGGTGTAGTAGTAGCTACTTTACGCGAGATTAAACAGCATTGCGTTTTTTTGGTGTTGAAATCAACTCTGTTGCTTTCACCCCATTTTTGGATTTTCGCTAAATCATTATTTAGCTCACTGATAGTGAAGTTTCTTGCTGTTCTATTAGTTTGGTGATTAATACCACAGCGGCTATGAAATTCATAGGAAGCTACAAGGGTGCTGTCATCTGCGAAACTATGGATTGGATTGGAGGTAATTGAAAGTAGGTCATTGATAAATATTAAGAAGAGAGTGGGGGACAAAACCGATCCCTGAGGGACACCAGCATTAATTATAAAATTGTCAGATGAATAACCATCGACAAGTACCCGAATCATGCGATTCGAAAGGAAATCTCCAATCCATTTTAGAAAGACCCTACCTAGTCCTAACGCTTTGCATTTTGCTAATAAAGCATCATGCCAGACTCGGTCGAACGCTTTAGAAAAATCCAGAGCCACTACATCAGATTCACCAGAATGGTGAAGGCTGATATTCAACTTTTCGCAAAGGTAAGTCATGAGATCACCGGTTGAACGACGGGCTCTGAACCCGTATTGTCGATCATGAAGCAAACCTCTACGATCCAGATATTTCAAAAGCTTCTGGTTTATTATTTTTTCCATTACTTTTGAAAGAACCGAGGTTATAGCAATAGGACGGTAGTTAGAGGGATCGCTTTTATTACCTTTTTTTGGAATTGGGAAAACATGCGCAACCTTCCATTGGGTAGGGTGAATACCCGAAGTAAAGGAAAGATAGAAAAGGTTGCGTAGAGGTTTTGAAATACTTGAATAGGTATTTTTAAGAACCATGGTAGTGACACCATCTGGACCGGCTGATTTTTTTGCATCAAGATTTTTCAAGATTTTCATCACTGCTCTTGTCCTAAAGTATATTTTACCGAAGGAGTAGTCAACTTCAGGAGCAGTTGGTGGCTTTAAAGTTGACTGAGGCAGTGTCGAGTTGAAAGAGAACTGCTTGCCAAACAAGTTCGCTTTCTCTTTGGAATCTGACACAATCATGTTATTAATATCAACAAGCGGAGGAAAAGAAGACCCGCTAGCGTCTTCTTTTAAACTTTTTGCAAATGACCAAAAGGATTTGCTATTCTTAGGCATGTGGATAAGTTTGCGTTTCAACTTTAGGTTGAATAAAAATTTTTGCCTGTTGATAACTCTCTTGCACCTGTTTCGAACCACTATATAGTTTGCCCTGAGAGCCTCCGACCTATTGCTTTGATACAGTTTAAAAGCCTCCTCCTTTTTAAGGATGGCTTCACTGCAAATGTGATTGAACCAAGATTTGGATTTTCGTTTAATAGTTCTCATGGAGTGAGGAATAAATAACCTCATTCCAAGTAAAATTGTTTCACAAATCGCATTTGCAGCAAAGTCGACATTCCTATCGCGGAAGCACAATGACCAATCAAAGGATCTGAAAAAACTGTTAAGACTCTCCCAGTTCGCATGGCTGTATCGCCATACTAATTTTCTGGAAGGAGTCCTTTGATTGGTAATTGGGCCTACCCGGAAACTTGTTTTAACCAAACAATGGTCGGAGCCACCCAGGGGGCAACCAACTGAAACCACATATTTTTCAGGGTGTGTGGTCAGGAACAGATCCAAGAGGTAGCTTTCTTGATCAGCACGATCTGGGATCCTAGTGGGATTTTGGACAAGTTGAGAAAGGTGGAAAAGAGATGAGAATAGTTCAACTTGTTTCCCAATTGAGTTTTGACTCAGAGAAGTGTTACTAGAAAAGTGAAGCCAGTCTCTATTATGAATATTGAAATCACCCGCCAGAACAATTTCAGTTCCTGGATATGAATCCAAAATTTCATTGATCTGGTTTGAGAGATTTTCAATTTCCACAACAGTTTCCTTTTCACTTGAGTTGGGTGATCTGTATAAGAAACAGAAATGTATGACTTGCTTTCTAACGAGGATTTTTACCCAAACATAGTGGAAAGTTGGGCTAGAACATTTGAATTTATTAAGAGTGTTGAAAGCTGTGTCATTTTTAATATAGATGGCGATACCTCTTGTAGACACGAAATGTGAAACGAGTGTGTAGCCAGTAATATTAAAATTATCATTCTGGCCGTTAACTTGAGTTTCACATAGGGCAAGAATTGCTGGTTTGCTAGAATTTAAATGGCAAGTGACAGCATCGAAATTCGTCTGTAAACCGCGTATATTGCAGAAATTTACATTAAAATTGGTAATTTTGTAAAATTTTAAGAATCAATAAAAATCAAGTAAAAATCAGCAAATTAAAATTTATAATTAGATAAAAAAGTGAAATATCAAATTAAAATTTAAATTGATAAAGAAACAATAAAAATTATAAAAATTATATGTGTATGATATGAATACCGCGAGCTTGACAACACAATTTATTTGTTAATTAAATTTAAAATTAAAATTAAATTAATTTTAAATTTAATTAACAAATAAATTGTGTTTTCAAGCTCAAATAACGTAATAAATATAATGGATTTTAACTTAATAATGTATTTGTATAATGTAATGAATTTAAATTATGATTGATTCTTTTTTTTTTTTTAATAATTTTATTGGTAATTTGATATAATATCTTTTAGCTTAATAATTTAATATATTCAAGATGAAAATTTCTAATGTTTAATACAAAAAATTTTTTTTTTCTTTTAGAAGTGACAATTCAACAACACGCTTACCAACCTGACCTGATGCTGCCTTTTGCTGTTCGCGAGACCGTTTGTTATACCGCGCGCGCTTTTTTTGTATTATTATATTAAATTATATGTTTAAAATCTAGTTTTTATATTATTACTTATTAATAATTATTATTATATATTATTGTTATGTAAGTTTATAAGTTCAGAAATAGTTTTAGTTGAAAGTAATTTTTTTATTAATCACACACTCTCTTTGATTTTTGATCAAAAAATTTTTTCCAATTTTAAACAAAATTTTGATTGATATTCAAATAAAGGTTAATTCTTTTTTAAATCAGAAGCACTTAAAATCATAGGTTTTTTTTTTATTTAATTTTCAGATTGGTTTTTTTTTTTTTTTATTTTAAAATATTTTGTGATGGAAATTTTGAAATCACCAGTTATCTTATTTTATTTTAAACGCTATTCTGTGTTAGAATATGCGGTTTTAAAATCAAAGGTTTTATTTTATTTTAAACGTTATTCTGTGTTAGAATTGACGGTTTAAAATATCACACTCTTTAACGTAAATCACAAGTTTTTTATACCTTTTTTTTTTGTTAATATATTTTATTTAAAATATCCCTTTATTTTAAACCACAAGTTTTTCAATATATTTTACTTAAAATATTCTGGCATAAAAATTTTACTATCACAAGTTGTTGTTTTATTTTAAACGTTATTCTGTGTTAGAATAGACGGTTTAAAATATCACACTTTTTACCTTAAATCACAAGTTTTTTTTATTTTATTTTAAACGTTATTCTGTGTTAGAATAGACGGCTTAAAATATCACACTTTTTACCTTAAATCACAAGTTTTTTTTATTTTATTTTAAACGTTATTCTGTGTTAGAATAGACGGTTTAAAATATCACACTTTGAAATATCACCTTCACAATATTCACTATATTCAGAAATCCGGTTCGAAGGACCAAATGTGTTTAGACGTAATTAAAAACTATATTTTTCTTGTTTAGATTTCTGAATTTTAAGATTTATTTTTTCTTCTCTAAAAATACTTGCGAATTTACATGTTTTGCACTCGAACGTTAATCATCGATTAAAAATAAAAAATTCTAAAGCAATCTAACATTAAACTTATCTTTACAACTTGTTTAAACTATATATAACCGTTCGAGGTCAATGACTTTTGTTTAAAATTTAAATCATTTCAAAGTACATAATACAAAGTACATAAGAAAAAAAAGTATAATTAATAGCATCTGTTTTAACAGTTTACATTTTTATATACAATTATTTAAAGTTCCACATTCAAATTTAAATTTATAGAAATAATTAACATTATAAGTTTTAAGTGTACAGAAATAATTAACATTATGTTCTATAATAATATTATATGATTATGGATCAGAGCCATCTATTAGATTTAATGTAAATATAATTTAATAATTAATTTCTATAATTCAATTTTAATATTTAACTAAGTGAAACAATAGAAATGAAATATTATTGAATAAAAAGTAATTATTGTGAATTAATATGTGACATAACAATATTTGTCACATGCATTTAAGGTAAATAAATAATAAATACATAATAGTATGTAAATAATAAATAAAATAATATATTATAGTACAGAATAATTGGAACATTATTGTTGGTGAGAGATGACTCGGTGACATGGTGACGATTCAACTCCCATATTTCAGATAAGTATAGATTTAAATATTTTGTTGATGTGTTTCTTTGTGTTTCTTTATTTTCAATTGTAGGTGGATCCATTATGTAATGCGCAGACGGAACACATGATAATTTGTAAATTACTATTTTTAACAATTTTATTTTAGAATTATCGTTCGAATTTCAAATTTAAATATAGCCTGCATGCTATTAAAAAACAAATTTTTATATTTTACTGTAGCTAAAAAATTATTCAAAAAAAGTGCTGAAATTGGCTCAGAAAATTAGTTTTTAGAAAGCAGTGTTTGCTGAGAAATGCGCTTAAAGATGCGCCTACTGTTGAATCGTGATCTCACAATTTTGTGAGAATGTATTAGTAAATTTAAAGGGAATTGTGCAGAGAATTTTCCCGAGCTCTGTGTAAATTCATACAATTTCTCTTCATATTTTCGCGTGTTCGGTTCCATTTAGGACGTTGTTGTAAACGGCTCAAATATTCAGTATTCCATCGTCGCCAAAAACTCTGCAGGATATGTTGTAGATGTTGCCAACGATCCAGTCTATTCACATTCAAGTCCAAAACATATTGCTGGGGTGTAGATAACAAGCTATCACCAATTAAGAAATGAGCTGGGCTTAGCTGTAATAAATCTTGAGGATCACTTGTCATTTCACAAAGTCG
Source organism: Poecilobothrus nobilitatus (assembly GCA_947095535.1). NCBI lineage: Eukaryota > Metazoa > Arthropoda > Insecta > Diptera > Dolichopodidae > Poecilobothrus > Poecilobothrus nobilitatus. The sequence continues at coordinate 254,743,953 of OX352772.1, read as the reverse complement.
CCTTGAATTTAAGCATGCTTCGATTTGTGTTAATACCGTGGCGAACTCCTCGTATGTTAGTGTGATATTATTTAACATCTCTTTTTAAGTGATGTTTAGTTGAGCGAACTCCAGCTTCCCATAGACCGCCGAAGTGTAGTGAACCAGGGGGATTGAAGTGAAAATTAACTCCGACATTTTCCATGAATTCAGCAACTTCCACTTTTATATCTCCATTGATCATCTCATTTGATTTTAAATAGTGGGTTTCTCTCCTATCTTTCTCTTTGAGTTTACAATTTGCAATGAATCGGTGACAGTATGCTAGCACACGAATTAATCTTGTATATGACGAAAATTGGTTCTCGATTATATCGTTATTCAATGTTGGTAATACAAGGTTTATCTGAAGCTTTCTTTGTTCAAGGCTGGTATGGGCTTCCCTCTTATTTGGCCAATGTGTGTATGATTTCATTAACCAGTTTGGACCATGACACCTAATGAAATCTGGACCATAAGGGATGGTTTTCAAGTTCAGATGGATATAAACCTCTTGACGCGACGTCTGCGGGATTTTGCTTTATCGGTACATGATTCCAAATATTTTGACCAACCAGCTCGTGAATGTATGAAACCCTGTTGGCGACGAACGTTGTCCATTTTGTTGGGTGATTTTCAAGCCATGCGAGTACAATTTCGGAATCTGTCCATCCATATAATTTTATTGGTTGTGATATTCATAGAGCCTGTAGAGTATACTTTAAGAGTTTGGCTCCTAACACGGCAGCGCATAATTCAAGTAGCGGCAACGATATGGTCTTTATTGGAGCAACCTTTGTCTTGGAAATGATAATCCATGTTGATCTTGTGCCATTAGATTCTGTCGTACTCATATACACCACAGCTGCGTAACCCTTTGTAGAAGCGTCTGAAAAGACATGTAACTCAATAGCTGTATCTTTTTCGGACTATTCGATCCATCTTTTAATGGAAATTCTCTTAATTTTCTCTAAATTTTGAAAGTATTTAATCCATTCCCTTCTTAAATCAGCTGTTACTTCATCATCCGATTGTAACCCTGATAACCATAACCTTTGCATGATAAATATATTTTAGACGATATGATAATTGTGGCTAACCATCCCATAGGATCAAACAACTTTGCGATTTGTGATAACATGCTTCTTTTAGTCCAGGTTACAGGAGCTTCTTCAAGGTTGATGGAATATCCACAAGAATCGTTCTTTGGATTCCAATGTATACCCAATGTTCGAGTAGTCTCTGCGTCATTGTTTTGATCTGGAAGTAATTTTTCGCAATCTTCTAGTGGCTATGATTGCAATAATTTGTTACTATTAGACATCCATTTTCGTAATGAGAATCCAGCCGATCTTGTGGCGCTTATGATCTGTTGTTGAATCTGTAATGCTGTTTCAACGTCATCTGCCCCCGATAACAGATCATCGACGTAAAAGTCATTGTTTATGATTCTGCATCCTACAGGAAAATTATCCATTTCATCATGTGCCAGTTTTTTTAGAGTTTTCACTGCTAAGTATGGTGCACTTTTTGGGCCAAACGTGACTGTCAATAATTTGTAATCTCGAATTGGAAGGGATAGATCTTCCCTCCACACTATTCTCTGATACTCCGTGTGTCCATTCTTTATCCATATTTGACGATACATCTTTTCGATGTCGGCCGTGAAAGCAACTCTATGTTTTCGCCATCTGATCAATATCGTCAACAACTCATCTTGAATCGTTGGTTCTTTTAACAACATGTCATTTAAGGACTTGCCACTTTTTGTCGCTCTAGAAGCATCGAATACTACTCGAAGTTTTGTTGCGTCTCTTTAATAACCCCGTGATGAGGCAGGTAGCTGGTTTTATACGACAAGATGTTTGGCCCACTGTTTTGAAAGAGCTCTTCTGGATCAACTAGACTCATGTGACCAAATGTTTTGTACTCATTGATACATTTAATATATTCTGTTTTCAACTCTACATTATTTTTAAAACGCTTTTCTAATTGGTATAGACTTTGTAGCGCTATGTTTCTAGATGGACCTAAAAAGTCACTATGTGTCGTTGTTCTAAATGGTAGCTGAACTTCATAAGTACCATCTGCACGTCGCGTTGTTGTTTCGGTATATATCCTTCCACATTCTTTCTCTTCTTCTGTTTGCAAAACAGTGTTTTGCACTTCTTCCACCTCCCAAAAAGATTTTAGCTGCTTTTCTAGATTTAAGGATAAATGAAAATTCCTTATGTTCACATTTTGTGGTGCGGATTCATGATTCTTGCCTGACAAAATCCAACCAAATATGGTTTGCTGTGCGATCGGCATACCTGGTTCCCCCTTCATTAAACCTTCTAACAAAATTTGACTGAACACGTCAGCACCCAAAAATACATCGATCTGACCGGGTTCGTAAAACTTCGGATCAGCTAGTTCAAAACCTTCTATGTGTTTCCAATGTCTATTTTGTATACCAGTTTGAGGTAACAAATTTGTAAGTTTCGGTAGTACCAAACCTTCCACATTGATGTCAATATCTTGATGAAGAAATTTCAAAGTAAATCTAACACGCGACTTGACAGAGTGTACTCCTTCTCGACCAATACTTTGGATTGCAACGTTGATTGCTTTCTTTGTTAATTTACACTTTTGAACCACCTTCTCTGTTATGAATGAAGCCTGTGATCCTTGATCTATCAGGGCTCTTACTACACCTTCTTCTCCGGTTGGGCTTAGAATTCTTAATAATGCTGTTGCAAGTAGAATTTGATGAGTTCGACCTTTATACCCAAATGAGTTATTGTCATTTGTGCGATTGGGATGAACTGACGGTATAAATTCTGGACTATCAATATTTAATATGTGGTTTGTCGATATAACTGTGTCATTTTGACGTGATGAGGAAGGACTGGAGACTGCTCTGGTGCCACCATTGGAATGATTGTCCACTATAACATTATTCATTTTGAAGTGGATGAGAGTATGATGACGCTTGTTACAATGAACACTTGTATGCTGACTTCAAAAGTCTTTCAGCATATGCTCAGCTCCCAGACAATTTAAATATAGTCGTTTTTCTCGTACAATTTCTGACCGTTTTGAAGGATTTAATGCTAAAAATTTTTGACATCTTCTTGACATGGTGGCCATTGCCAACGAGCACATCGAATTTGTTTGTAAATGGAATTTACATTTTGTAAATGGATTTTACATTTACTATTTGTATTTTTGAATTCTGCTTTTATTAGTCCTCTTGAATTTACAGCTTCCAGCGCTCTAAATCTGGCTTCTAAAAATTCCTTTAACGTCTTAAGGCTGGTAATTGTTTTAGTTTTGCTTATTTCTTGTTCCCATAACTGATGAGTTGCTTGCGGCGATCTTTGGGTGACGATAAACGTGACTATTGGATCCCATATTTCTCTGTTTATATCTAAATTATTGAAAGCTTGTAAACATTCAAATGTTGTATCCAACAACCCCTTAATGCCCTGTGCACTCTCATTCATGGTCGTGTTGTGGTTTAAAAGCCTCTTTAGTTGATTGTTGACGAGCACCCTCTTATTATCATATCTTTCCATCAACAATTCCCATGCAGTCGTATAATTCCTTTCGGTAATATGAAAACGACGAAGTAATTGCTCAGGTTCACCGATTAGCTGTACTTTCAGATATTGAAGTTTTTGTACATCCGATAGAGATTCATTATTATGTATCATTGTTGTGAATAGATCAAGGAAAGTTGGCCATTTCGTGTAGTCCTCGCCAAATTTTTCAAATGAAATTTTTGGAAGTTGAATTCCGCTATCAATGTATTTCCGATTCTCCTTCGATATGTTTGCTATGGTTACCGGAGTTTCGACAGAGGTCGTATCTCTCTTCACCTCGTCTTGGTATTTCTCCAACATGGCATGATAATTGTTGTCAAAAAACTCTGTGTCTCCGCATGCACGTCATTCTCAATATATTCATGGTTCATTTCTAGTTCTTCGCTCACACTGAAGAATAGAATGGATCTGTGACCTTCTTCGAAAGCGTCCCACATAGCCTGGAAATCCTTTAATTTTTTTTTGTAGTATGGTCTCGTTTTCCTCACTGAGCCATCTTTCTTGTAGTTGGTTATGAATTTTTCCATCAGCATTTTTTGAACCTTTTGTTTGACGATCATTTGCTCTATCCTTTTTTCGTCGGCCACTTTTTATAATGAATTTGAATATAATAGTGAATATAATAGAATATTTTTTATTTTTTATTTTTTTTACGAGGGACGGTGGAAAACATCAAAAGTCACCCAAAGGAACTGCACGAGGTTCCTCTGAGTAGTGTTGGACTTTAACCACCCAAAACCACCCCCTTTAAAACCAAACTATAGGATTGGTCCTTTAATACATAATAATATAATGTACAGCTTGGTTTTGTGGAAAAGGATGGGGGAAGGAATACTTGGGTGTTTGAATATAGGAAAATTGGGATTATGGAGGATGAAGGGAAAAATTTGGATAGTTATTTTGAAGAAAGATGTTAGTGTTCTTCTTGAATTTCGATATATCGTACACAAATGAATTACCAACTTTTGGGAACACATGTGCGGGCATAAGGTTCCATAAACGCGACGTGCGCATGACAAACGAATTCCCGAATGCTGTATTGCGCCATCTTGACAGTTCGACAGTGTATGGGTGGGCATCTGTTTCACTCCTCGTTTCACGTTGGAAAACTTTGAGTGGAGGCATCAATTGTTTTATTTCTTTAGAACAGGTGTTCACCCCTACAAGGTATCTATAAAAGAGGGTCAATGACCCAACAGTACGGCGATGGCAAAGTGGAGTGAGCGTTGAGGTAACACTCGGGTCGCCAATAAGGCGAATAGCTCTGTTTTGCACTTTGTCGAGAAAACCCAGCGCTGTTTGGGGCGCTCCAGCCCAAATATGTGCATTATACTCCATTTTGGGCCTAATGTACATTTTATAGATGTTGAGAAGATCGGAAGGAGAGAAGTAAGCTTTACAGCGGTACAAGAAACCTAGACATTTAGCAGCATCTTTAGCTATACCAAAAATATGATTTGACCAGGTCAATTTCTGATTTAACTCGATGCCCAGAATGTTTAAATCTGTTGAGTGCTGCAAAGCCCCACCCTGAAAAGTCAGGTTGGGTGTAGTAGTAGCTACTTTACGCGAGATTAAACAGCATTGCGTTTTTTTGGTGTTGAAATCAACTCTGTTGCTTTCACCCCATTTTTGGATTTTCGCTAAATCATTATTTAGCTCACGGATAGTGAAGTTTCTTGCTGTTCTATTAGTTTGGTGATTAATACCACAGCGGCTATGAAATTCATAAGAAGCTACAAGGGTGCTGTCATATGCGAAACTATGGATTGGATTGGAGGTAATTGAAAGTAGGTCATTGATACATATTAAGAAGAGAGTGGGGGATTCGAAAGGAAAGGAAAGATTCGAAAGGAAATCTCCAATCCATTTTAGAAAGACCCTACCTAGTCCTAACGCTTTGCATTTTGCTAATAAAGCATCATGCCAGACTCGGTCGAACGCTTTAGAAATATCCAGAGCCACTACATCAGATTCACCAGAATGGTGAAGGCTGATATTCAACTTTTCGCAAAGGTAAGTCATGAGATCGCCAGTTGAACGACGGGCTCTGAACCCGTATTGTCGATCATGAAGCAAACCTCTACGATCCAGATATTTCAAAAGCTTCTGGTTTATTATTTTTTCCATTACTTTTGAAAGAACCGAGGTTATAGCAATAGGACGGTAGTTAGAGGGATCGCTTTTATTACCATTTTTGGAATTGGGAAAACATGCGCAACCTTCCATTGGGTAGGGTGAATACCCAAAGTAAAGGAAAGATAGAAAAGGTTGCGTAGAGGTTTTGAAATACTTGAATAGGTATTTTTAAGAACCATGGTAGTGATACCATCTGGACCGGCTGATTTTTTTGCATCAAGATTTTTCAAGATTTTCATCACTGCTCTTGTCCTAAAGTATATTTTACCGAAGGAGTAGTCAACTTCAGGAGCAGTTGGTGGCTTTAAAGTTGACTGAGGCAGTGTCGAGTTGAAAGAGAACTGCTTGCCAAACAAGTTCGCTTTCTCTTTGGAATCTGACACAATCATGTTATTAATATCAACAAGCGGAGGAAAAGAAGACCCGCTAGCGTCCTCTTTTAAACTTTTTGCAAATGACCAAAAGGATTTGCTATTCTTAGGCATGTGGATAAGTTTGCGTTTCAACTTTAGGTTGAATAAAAATTTTTGCCTGTTGATAACTCTCTTGCACCTGTTTCGAACCACTATATAGTTTGCCCTGAGAGCCTCCGACCTATTGCTTTGATACAGTTTAAAAGCCTCCTCCTTTTTAAGGATGGCTTCACTGCAAATGCGATTGAACCAAGATTTGGATTTTCGTTTAATAGTTCTCATGGAGTGAGGAATAAATAACCTCATTCCAAGTAAAATTGTTTCACAAATCGCATTTGCAGCAAAGTCGACATTCCTATCGCGGAAGCACAATGACCAATCAAAGGATCTGAAAAAACTGTTAAGACTCTCCCAGTTCGCATGGCTGTATCGCCATACTAATTTTCTGGAAGGAGTCCTTTGATTGGTAATTGGGCCTACCCGGAAACTTGTTTTAACCAAACAATGGTCGGAGCCACCCAGGGGGCAACCAACTGAAACCACATATTTTTCAGGGTGTATGGTCAGGAACAGATCCAAGAGGTAGCTTTCTTGATCAGCACGATCTGGGATCCTAGTGGGATTTTGGACAAGTTGAGAAAGGTGGAAAAGAGATGAGAATAGTTCAACTTGTTTCCCAATTGAGTTTTGACTCAGAGAAGTGTTACTAGAAAAGTGAAGCCAGTCTCTATTATGAATATTGAAATCACCCGCCAGAACAATTTCAGTTCCTGGATATGAATCCAAAATTTCATTGATCTGGTTTGAGAGATTTTCAATTTCCACAACAGTTTCCTTTTCACTTGAGTTGGGTGATCTGTATAAGAAACAGAAATGTATGACTTGCTTTCTAACGAGGATTTTTACCCAAACATAGTGGAAAGTTGGGCTAGAACATTTGAATTTATTAAGAGTGTTGAAAGCTGTGTCATTTTTAATATAGATGGCGATACCTCTTGTAGACACGAAATGTGAAACGAGTGTGTAGCCAGTAATATTAAAATTATCATTCTGGCCGTTAACTTGAGTTTCACATAGGGCAAGAATTGCTGGTTTGCTAGAATTTAAATGGCAAGTGACAGCATCGAAATTCGTCTGTAAACCGCGTATATTGCAGAAATTTACATTAAAATTGGTAATTTTGTAAAATTTTAAGAATCAATAAAAATCAAGTAAAAATCAGCAAATTAAAATTTATAATTAGATAAAAAAGTGAAATATCAAATTAAAATTTAAATTGATAAAGAAACAATAAAAATTATAAAAATTATATGTGTATGATATGAATACCGCGAGCTTGACAACACAATTTATTTGTTAATTAAATTTAAAATTAAAATTAAATTAATTTTAAATTTAATTAACAAATAAATTGTGTTTTCAAGCTCAAATAACGTAATAAATATAATGGATTTTAACTTAATAATGTATTTGTATAATGTAATGAATTTAAATTATGATTGATTTTTTTTTTTTTAATAATTTTATTGGTAATTTGATATAATATCTTTTAGCTTAATAATTTAATATATTCAAGATGAAAATTTCTAATGTTTAATACAAAAAATTTTTTTTTTCTTTTAGAAGTGACAATTCAACAACACGCTTACCAACCTGACCTGATGCTGCCTTTTGCTGTTCGCGAGACCGTTTGTTATACCGCGCGCGCTTTTTTTGTATTATTATATTAAAATATATGTTTAAAATCTAGTTTTTATATTATTACTTATTAATAATTATTATTATATATTATTGTTATGTAAGTTTATAAGTTCAGAAATAGTTTTAGTTGAAAGTAATTTTTTTATTAATCACACACTCTCTTTGATTTTTGATCAAAAAATTTTTTCCAATTTTAAACAAAATTTTGATTTATATTCAAATAAAGGTTAATTCTTTTTTAAATCAGAAGCACTTGAAATCATAGATTTTTTTTTTATTTAATTTTCAGATTGGTTTTTTTTTTTTTTTATTTTAAAATATTTTGTGATGGAAATTTTGAAATCACCAGTTATCTTATTTTATTGTAAACGCTATTCTGTGTTAGAATATGCGGTTTTAAAATCAAAGGTTTTATTTTATTTTAAACGTTATTCTGTGTTAGAATTGACGGTTTAAAATATCACACTCTTTAACGTAAATCACAAGTTTTTTATACCTTTTTTTTTTGTTAATATATTTTATTTAAAATATCCCTTTATTTTAAACCACAAGTTTTTCAATATATTTTACTTAAAATATTCTGGCATAAAAATTTTACTATCACAAGTTGTTGTTTTATTTTAAACGTTATTCTGTGTTAGAATAGACGGTTTAAAATATCACACTTTTTACCTTAAATCACAAGTTTTTTTTATTTTATTTTAAACGTTATTCTGTGTTAGAATAGACGGCTTAAAATATCACACTTTTTACCTTAAATCACAAGTTTTTTTTATTTTATTTTAAACGTTATTCTGTGTTAGAATAGACGGTTTAAAATATCACACTTTGAAATATCACCTTCACAATATTCACTATATTCAGAAATCCGGTTCGAAGGACCAAATGTGTTTAGACGTAATTAAAAACTATATTTTTCTTGTTTAGATTTCTGAATTTTAAGATTTATTTTTTCTTCTCTAAAAATACTTGCGAATTTACATGTTTTGCACTCGAACGTTAATCAACGATTAAAAATAAAAAATTCTAAAACAATCTAACATTAAACTTATCTTTACAACTTGTTTAAACTATATATAACCGTTCGAGGTCAATGACTTTTGTTTAAAATTTAAATCATTTCAAAGTACATAATACAAAGTACATAAGAAAAAAAAGTATAATTAATAGCATCTGTTTTAACAGTTTACATTTTTATATACAATTATTTAAAGTTCCACATTCAAATTTAAATTTATAGAAATAATTAACATTATAAGTTTTAAGTGTACAGAAATAATTAACATTATGTTCTATAATAATATTCTATGATTATGGATCAGAGCCATCTATTAGATTTAATGTAAATATAGTTTAATAATTAATTTCTATAATTCAATTTTAATATTTAACTAAGTGAAACAATAGAAATGAAATATTATTGAATAAAAAGTAATTATTGTGAATTAATATGTGACATAACAATATTTGTCACATGCATTTAAGGTAAGTAAATAATAAATACATAATAATATGTAAATAATAAATAAAATAATATATTATAGTACAGAATAATTGGATCATTATTGTTGGTGAGAGATGACTCGGTGACTCGGTGATATGGTGACGATTCAACTCCCATATTTCAGATAAGTATAGATTTAAATATTTTGTTGATGTGTTTCTTTGTGTTTCTTTATTTTCAATAGTATAGGTGGATCCATTATGTAATGCGCAGACGGAACATATGATAATTTGTAAATTATTATTTCTAACTATAGCAACAATTTTATTTTAGAATTATCGTACGAATTTCAAATTTAAATATAGCCTGCATGTTATTAAAAAAACAAATTTTTATATTTTACTGTAGCTAAAAAAATTATTCAAAAAAAGTGCTGAAATTGGCGCAGAAAATTAGTTTTTAGAAAGCAGAAATACGCGCTAATTTGTTTGCTGAGAAAATGCGCTTAAAGATGCGCCTACTGTTGAATCGTGGTCTCACAATTTTGTGAGAATGTATTAGTAAATTTAAAGGGAATTGTGCAGAGAATTTTCCCGAACTCTGTGTTAATTCATACTATTTCTCTTCATATTTTCAGCATATTTTTCTGCGCAGATTCGACGTCGAAAAAGAGCATTTTTTTTTTATCAGGGAGGGTACATTCACATTACTAACTACATATGTATGTATTTGTTTGGCACTCTGTTTTACTAATATGTACTAATGCATTTTTCTCCAACCAAAAAGTATATTTGCAAAAGTAGGTACAATCTATTTTTCTTTGTTTATTCACATTGATTCACATCCACTGTGTGTAGGGATAATCTACATTAATTTGTATGTATAAGCCCTGGACATTGAGGACATTGAAAGCGAAATAATAGTCCTTTTTTTCAAAAAAAAATACACTTAGTCTTAAAATGGATAAATTTAGTAGTCCTCCTAGAATTCTGAAAATATCACAAAAACTACAAATTTTTTATAATTTTTAAAAATTGTTAATTGTCATTCATAAACTTTTTTTTCTTTTTTATGCATTTCTCTGCCACATAAATGTGGACAGGAAATTGCATAGCCTTTCCTGTTCAGGCGTGGCTGTAAATGTCGTAAAGGGGAATACCTCTTACGACGTGTGTGGTATTCGAACCCACACTCCCTCGGTGTTTACAGCGTATTATACACTCTTACCCACTAGGCCACCGAGGCGCCATTAATAAATATGTATTTTAAAAAATGTCTTCCAAATACTTTTCAACAAAAAAAAAAATTCTTAAAAACTTTTTAAAAAATCAGCTCCACCACAGGATCGACCGCTATTATACGAAAAGTATAAAGCCGAAATTCATAGATTTTTTATATAATAACTTATTCAAAGCAAAATACATATGTAATGCATGTATGTAACTTCTAATAATTTAACATAATAACAATAATAAGCAATGAAGTTCGTACATATAAAATCTATTCAATAACAAAAATAAGCAATGAAGTCGTACATATAAAATCCATAAGGGTTTATTGGCCTTTCAAAACCTGTACTACTATCTACATACTTTATTTTTGTAAAATTTTCATTTTTAAACTGTTAACTATGTAGGTAGGTACATACATACATATCTTATTAATAATTATTTAGTTGAAGAACTGAGTACATACATTTATTTAATTTTTGAAACAAACTAACAGTTTTTCATATACATATGTACATATGTAAGTATGAACATAATATGTACATATTTCTATATTCATATACGTAAATATGCGACAATTTTATTAAATAAAGTTCAATAAAAATGCTTTTGACAGGAATTTTAACTGAAATTTCGTTGCTTTGTTTTTACGGCTGTAATTCTGATTGAAATCAATTTTTTAGATGGATTTTTTGCGTCACATCTGACTGGAAACAAATTTTCAAACTGGCCGAACTCGCCACACTACGCCACTCATAAAATGCAAAAATTCAAAAGTATGATATTTTACACGAGATTAAGATTTAATAGGAAGTGGCTTAACACATTCTCCAAACTGATATTTTACTTTGGCATAATAAACAAACTTTTTGAATTTTCAATTCTATGATTTATGAATATCAAGTTGTGCACTAAAAAAAAACTGACACACATGTATTATTATATACATGTATATGTACATCACATACATATATGTTAATCAGAATCAACAAAAACTAAACAAATATTAAACGAGTTTTAATTTGATTTTATAACATCGGTACATACTATTCTACATACATACATACATATGTATGTACACCGTGACCGTCGACGTACAGTAAACCGGAAAGCCCTACAAGTTCAGTTTCTTTTGTACTTTCTTTTCGTTCGGTTGTAATTTTTTTACAAATGAAATACGTTTTATGTGCAAAGTATGTACTTAAATTAGTAATTTTTATGTAAAATAAAAGCATATAAGTTATAAATAAAACCATATACAACAGGATTATTAATTTAATTTACTCAATACTACTTTCATGCATATGTATGTATGTATTTTTACCTTATTTTCTTTTAAATTTTTTACAGTAAGTTGGGACTTTTTATATGGAAATATATGTATATATATAAGTAGTACTATCTGTTTGCGATGCATGGATGTACTTTATATAATATGCAATGGATGGATGTACTTTATATAATATGCAATCTTGTAATAATTATGTATAATGTATATACATAAATACACACATATGTATGTGTATGTTTCTATATTTATAGATACAATATTTTTCTACAAATAATTTAAGTTTAAGTTTAGTTCTTAATGCGACCTAATTTACAGTTCTATAAATTTTTGACAAAATATTCTATTCGTGCTTTTTCGTTCATTCTCAATTATATTTAAATATTTCATAAAATTTAATTGAATTTTTTATTGTATGTTGATACGTAGATCCATTAATTCATACATATGGATGACTATATGTATGTATTAATGTTTTGAAATAAAATTTTAGAGTTCAGAATATTATATTTATGTATGTATATGTATGTACCAACTACCAAAGGCTAATAATATACACATGCATATGTTCATGGACATTTCTACATAAGTATCTATTAACAAAATATGAAATTTTACAAAATAACTTTGTTCAATATAAAGGGCCGCAAAACAGATATTAGTTTTATTAAATCCAATATTCAAACGCAGTGCTGAAAACACGATACCAAATATACATGCATATGTATATACATACAATGGGACTTATGCTTAAAAACGCAATGAAACGCGCTGTTCGAAAAAGATTCACTTTCACGCTGTTGCTATAATTGAAAACGCGTGATTAAATTTTCGCAATTTTACAAAAATGACAAATTGTTAAAAACAAATGACAATAATTAAAAACCATTTTTCTTATAAAATTTAAAATTTTAGAATTGACTTTTAAGAATTAAAAATAAAAATAATGTTTTTCGATAAAAAGTAATAAAAAATTTATATTTTTTTGATTTAAAGGTAATGTAGAATAAACAATTTTTTTTCAATTACAATTAATTTATTTCTCAAAACGAAGTATTATTTGAAGGTTAAAAATAAAATTTTCTACAAAATTATTTTTTGTATATGTATTCGTCCTGTGTATTTATCCTTTTTTGTGATTTTTCTCCTAATCGCAAAAGGTACAACATTAGAAAAGGTTAATTAAAAAACTTTCATTCTGTTTACTTAAAAGATTTAAAATAAATGAAAAACTTATAGTTTTTTTTTGAATGCGAACATATTTACGCGTTTCACCATTACACAACAAACTGACGTTTTCAATCGTGCAAATAAATAACTTCGAAAAAACATTTTCTGCGGTTTTTCAATCATACGATAATAGTTAGTTTGACATTTCTGTAGCATTTACGTCTACCGTAATTTTCAATCAATTCATAAAGCCCAGTATGTACACAAGTTTTTTTCAGGCCATAACATAAAGAGAGGAAAAGCGTTTTAAGTTATAAACAGGATGATGTGGATTTTCCACGGCGGAATATTAAAATTCAAATCGCTACTGTGTATTTAAATTTGAGAGCCCACAATGATGTCGGAATTTTCATGTCGGGAAATCGTTGGTGACAAAGTAATTCTAATAAGTTTTATTCGATGCAACTCTTTTTTTTTTGTTGTGACATAATGATATTTAGAAATTAAATTACAATTTATTGTTTAACAAGATGAAAGAGATTAGAGAAGTTAATAGAGGAAGTAAAATTGTGGGAAGTTATTTATAATTTAAAACACCCACAATACAAAAATGTAATAAAAATAGACAGAAGTAAATTAAATGAAGAAAATTCATTCTGGTTAATTTGAAAAAATGTTCTTCATCATTTTCTTTCATTTGCAAAAAGCCTTTGTTAAAAAATCCTTCTTTTGCACGAGTTTCATTAATTTCTCTTACCCACCATCGTCGTTTAAATTTTTTTTGCATTTCAGTAACATTTGAAACTATTTTTAAAATTCTTAAAAGTGTTTTCAATTTTGAATTTACTTTGTTTATATTTTTTGCAAAATAAAAGTTTTGACATTAGCAACTGATTCCGCCACAGCTGTTTCCGAAATTATTCTGTTTAAGTTGCGGAATTTCGTTACCGTCGCCTGTTGTCGACATTATTCTGTTGGCTAAGGTGTTGGTTTAGGTGGCTAATTTATCAAAAAAAAAATAACAGAAATTTACACGTATACTGATGGAGCTTTGCAAAACTATAAAACACTATAAAAGCATTTCCTGTACCACTATAAAAGCTTATTGAAAGAACATTTAAAGAGGCAGTTAATATAATACAGGAAAATGATACGTACAACAAAAAAGTTAAAACAAATTTTAATAACAATTTTGATGTTGAAAATAAGTTAGGAAGGAAATATTATTAATTAAGTGATGAATATCATACAATAAAGCTGCTCCTAACAAATGCGTTAAACCACTTACTTCGTATTAAAAAGATTAAGTATTTCTAGATGTGCTAGAGAGTAACTAGCTGCAAAAGGCATTTTATAGAGTTTGGCGTGAAACCATCCAGAAAATCTGAAATTGGATCTTTTTGATTCCAAAATAACCCTTTATATGTTGTATGGGAATTTCAATATTTATACCCAAATGTCCTCATGTGGGGTATCATTGAAAACGTCTTGGCGAGCTTAACATCTTTTGTTTGGGGCTCTGGTTCCAAGATGCCCTGCTTGGGTCCAGAATTCTTTTATAAGCCCTTAATATAAAATCACCTGTACATGATCATGTGGGGTATCATTGAAAACGTCTTGGCGAGCTTAACAAATTTTGTTTGGGGACTTTGGTTCCAGGTTACCCTGCTTGGGTCCAGAAAGCTTTTATAAGTCCTTGATATAAACTCAGTTGTATATGATCATATGGGGTTTCATTGCAAAGATCTTGGCGAGTTCTTCAACTTTTGTTTGATGGCCATTCTTCTAGGACGCTCTGCTTGGTTCATGAAACTGTTTATAAGTTCTTAAAATAAAAGACAATGTTATATTATCATGTATCATATATCATTAAAAAGATTTTGGCCAGCTTTATAACTTTTGTTTGTGGACCATGGTTCAATACCGTTCTGTTAGAGGATTCGAGCGTTTATGAACTTTACTATAAAATTAAGGGACATACTGTCATAATGTGGGGTATCATGAAAATGGTGTTAAAATGTATATGTATAAACGCTTAAAAGTTTTATAAATGTATATAACGCTTGCAATGCGTTAATTGGTATTTTAATGAACAAAGCGCTTAAAATTCTTTTCAAATTTAATCCCAGAACTAGTACTAAATTATCTATATAATGAATTGGATATAAACCAATTAATCTACTTTGAAAAATGCAAATATATTTATAAAATTCTAAATACTAATCTTAAATCACACTTAATTTTAAAAAATAGACAAAATATTCATAAATACAATACTAGAAATAAAAAAAATGTTGAAATTCCTAAGGCTAGAACAACAATGAAATGAAAAAGTTTAAGATGCAGTGCTATTAAAATGTTTAATTCATTACCTATAGAAATGAGAACATGTCAGAAATTGCAAATATTCAAAGAAAACTTAAAGAACATGTAAAAAATGTTTGAAAGTAAAGGTTGAATTTAGTAAAAAGTAAGTTAAACCAAAAAAATGTAATTTAAATTTTGTAAATTTTTGTTTATTAGTTGGTAGTTTTAGTTTCAATTTAATTTCTTATACATAATTTTATATACATTGTAAAATTATCTGAAATTAAAATAAATAAATAAACAAAAAAAAAAAATAACTCTCTCATATCAATAACATTATAATATAAATTATTTTATAATGATTACCGTTTTCACACCACATTAAATATGAATTTCAAGTATATGAAAATTTACAAAAAAAAAATTCAAAAAATTACAAAAATTTTAATAATTTGTAGAAAACAAAATAAATAAAATATTCTAAAAATTGAAGTTTACATAATAATAGTATACAGAACTAAAAAAAAATATTTGAAAAAATGAAATTATATTCCAAAAACTAAAAATATTTCACAAAATAACACATATTGGGCCATTCCATACTAGTAGTGTCCTCTTTCGTTATTTTTTACTTTAACCTTCGTTTCATCCCCACTTATCTATAAACTAAATTTGTGGTGGGGATTTTTAGGAGTAATTTTTTAAACCAAAATTTTAGAGTTTAAAAATTTAGTCCACAAAATTCCAATAAAAATTTTTATGTGGCTCAAAAAAATTTGATGTGTACATTCGTTTCATTCTCGTTTATTTTATGTTGGATTACTATTTGAAGAAAAATAATATTATTTAAAAATTGCTGACAAGAAAATCTTATGTTGCTTGAATACAAAAAAATTTTGTTATTTGTTTTATGCGTGTTTTTTTTTTATATTTATTATCTACCTCTCACAACAAATTTGGTTTTAAAATGAAATATTTACACACACATATAAAAGTAGCGACAATCGAAAGTGTGGAAATAAAAAAAAGAGTAAAGTAGTCAAGAAACGAAAGAGGACACTACTCCTATGGAATGGATCATTTACACTAAAATATCGCATATATTACTCTTTAATAAACTTTGCCGTTTATGATTACTAACAAAAACCATTTTTTTTAAAATGCGTGGCGCATACGCAATTATAATTATTTTTTTTTAAGAATATTTAAATTGGATATCCAGGATATACACATTTCCGAACCATTAACTATATTTATAAAAATTGAAATTATTAATTTGATTTGATAATGCTATTAACTTAGAAGTAATATTAAATAATTAAAGAATTATTTAAAGTTTTTTTTCCTTTATTTTTAATGATAAAATATAATTTATATGATAATTATTCGGAGGCACCACGAAATAATTCATTTAAATATTTTAAAACATTAAACAATTAATTTTTTAAATTATTTACATTAAGTATACAAACGAATTGTTATTATTAAATGAAGCGCTAAAACATGAAATATTGAAATATGGTAGACATGAAATTAATAGTAAATAAAATAATAAATAAAAATTAAGTGATAACTAAATGTAATAATAAATACATATTTTAAAATTTGAATGAGTATACAACACTTCATAATATTAAAACAAACAAAGATTTGCTTTTTTCCAATGACCATACCAAAAATATCAAAAATGTTATACTAATTTTCTTGATTTCCTTTTTTAAACTGTCAAAACATTACCAAAAAATACGAATTGAATATATATATACACTCATTCATACACTTTTAATGAAGCTAAAAATATTCAAACTCGATATTAATTTAAAATTTCTTACCATATTCGCACGATAATTTTTAATAAATTTTAGTTTATTTAAAAAGCTTTCAATCCCACTTTTATTTAAAAAAAAAATCTCTTATTCTACTTTTACAAATGTCAAAAGGTTATCGGAAACAAATAACTAAAACGTGTGTAAAAGTGCTTAAAAGTGTTTTATAAAAATATGTACAAACATAAGTTAAAATTACGAGTTGAAAGCTAAATTTTTGATATGTTGTAGGAAAAATTCCAAATTTTATTTTAGTAGAAATTTCGGCATAGGAGCCTTGGTGGGCTAGCTGGATAGGTACGTAGGGTGGTAACCTTCACGATGCTACGTGTAGGCCTCAATTAGAACTAGATTGCGCCATTTTGATACTACTGTACTTACGTGACCTGTGTTTTTAGATTGTTTGCGATTTTATATCCAAACCCAGCAAGAGGTGTTGTGGGGGATTCTTAGTTCGGCTGCATGCGTACCTACTGGCTAGTGACCTGTGATGATTGCCACTAGTCTGGCGATGCCTATGCGAGGTTTGGATATCAGCTCGTTTGATCTCCTTTTATTGTATGTGGGCCACAATATTCTAGATATGGTGCAATTACTCAGATTACTCCAACTATTTTGCGATTTCGCTATATACAAAGAGACTGCTACGGTACTGCTTGGGCAACTGACTCTTTCAGGAGAGTTAGTGTTCAGAGTGACTCCTTTCTTTGCTAGTTCGTCAGCTTTTTCATTTCCTTCAATATTACTATGCCCCGGCACCTACAAGAAGGTTATGTTTAGCCTTTCGCTTGTGAAGGCAAGTTCCTCTTGGCACTGCCTAATAAACTCTGAGGTTGTAATGTTCGCGTTAATGGCCTTAATCGCAGATTGTGTGTTCACACATATGGCGACCGTTCTCATTTGTGTGTTATTTCCGTTCAGCATTCGAGCAGCCTCTCTAACTGTTAGTATCTCCTGAAAAATGCTAGCTGTGTCGAAGAGTCTGTAGGATTTTGAAACGTTGAGTTTCTCCGAGAAGATACCAGCACCGACTCCTTCCTTCATATTGGATCCGTCGGTGAAGATAGTTACATCGAAGTTCTTTGTTACATCTCCACCCTTCCATTCCGCTCTAGTCGGAAATTCTACGGCTAAATTGTTCTCGAAGTTTAGTTTGAGAATAGTGTAGTCAGTCAGGGTTGGTATGAAGTCCCTTGGCAATATCTTGAGAATTGGTGTATGGTGGCCATATGGCTTAATAGCAAACCACACAGATTCTGTGAGTCGTACTGCACTGCACGTTGCGGTATATTTGATTTATAGATCCGGGGGTAAAAGAATCGTAATGCCCCTGTAATGCCCACTAATGCCGATCTCTGTATTCTGTTTAGTTTTGTTATATTGTATTTCCTATTCATCGCTGGCCATCACACCAGCGATCCATAGAGAAGGATTGGGCGAACCACGGCTGTGTGGCTGCATACCCCATTTCTTGCCCATGGTTTTGTTGCAAGCATAGAGATCAACGCAAGCCTTCTTAACTCTATGCTCGATATTAGATTTCCAGGAGAGCTTCGAATCTAAAATAACGCCTAGATACTTAGCGCTGGTAGTCAGCTTTAGAATATAATTATTAAGTTTCGGTAGGACAAAAGTAGGTATTTTGGATTTTGCCGTCAAGATTACCATACTTCTTTGCCGTCAAGATTACCAGTCTTCTCTGAGTTGACACCAAGCGCACACCTTGTGGCTCAGTTGTGAACCTTGCTTAGAGCTCTATTTGTGATCTCACTGATCACGGATATAAATTGGCCTGATACTAGTATCATCACATCATCCGCATACGCCACTACTTTTATTCATTCCTTATTAAGTGCTATTCAAATTTTGTTTATAACCATTAGCCATAGCAAAGGTGATATTACACCTACCTGTGGTGTACCCCTGTTGACTAATTTAGTAACACTTCTGTTTCCCAATTTCGCGTGTATTATTCTAGAACTAAGCATGGAGATAATCCACTGCTTCAGAAACTGCTCTGTCCCCACCTGGGTGCAAGCTTCTTCAGTGGATTGGGTGTTAACATTGTCAAAAGCACCTTCAATATCTAAGAAAGTGGCTAAAGTATATTGTTTATACTTAATGAAATGTTCCACTGTGCTGACCACTTCTTGGAGAGTCGTTTCTGTGAACCTACCTTTTAAGTACGTGTGTTGGGGTTTCGATATTTTAGTGTTGAGCGTTGCCTCAAATCTGGTAATCCGAAATACGCTCCATGGTTTTTAAAAGAAAGGAGGACAGGCTAAGTGGCCTGAAGTCTTTCGCTGACTCATGGCCCCTTCTTCCTGCCTTTGGAATAAAGACTACTCGGACTCTCTTCTAACTGCAGGGAACATGATTAAATTTTAAACAACTACTGAAAATGGCGACAAGCCATGAAGTAGACAGCATTAACGTCTTTTGCAACATAATCGGAATTATGCCATCCATGCCAGGAGATTTATATGGAGAACATTTTTTTATAGAAACCTTTTCTTGAGATATCATTTTACTTACTTCCTCCCATGAGATTCCTTGGACTACAGGATCTCCATTAAGATACATTAGCGTTATCATTACTGCATATAGGAAAATGGGTGTTAATCTAAAGATAGAGCTAAAGAATTAGCCCAGCTCCCACCCGTCTTTTGATTAAGGACGGACAAGATCTATCATTTGACAGAATCTTACAGATTCTAGTTGAATCCTTCGTAGTTTCGCTAGATCGACAAAATTCCATCCAAATATGCCGCTTGGCTTCTTTGATGGCTTTTTTTGTATACTTTTAGGCAATCTTTATAAGGTTTGCAGTATTTATGCTTAAAACAAATGTTGAAAATAGACCTAGTCAGACTTTTAAGGCAGGCTAAGTCTTCGTTCCACCAATGGGGGTAGGTTTTCTTCCCGCTACTAATTGGACACGATATTTTAAAGGTTACTCTCATAGCGTTTTCAAAAGTTTCTATCCTTGTATTCAGTTCTTAAATCGTTTCAATTTTGATGTTCGGTACATTATTTAGTTTCGACTGTATAATTCGGCTGAATTTTACCCAGTCAGTTCTTTTGGATTTCTGTACAATTTGAGAATATTTATCTGAAGATTCGCATCAAAGACTATATATTTCTCTATCTATATATATATCTATATATATATAAAGACTATATATATCTCTATTTATTTGAAGATTCGCATAAAGACTATATAGTGATCTAAATAGGAGTTCTGACTAGACACAGACCAGTTTGCAACTCCGATGGAATTATTGCTACTAAGCTAAGATTATGTCTATTACCTCTTCCCACCCGTTATATCTGCCCGAACTTAGGAAGATAAAAGTGGGTGTGTTACCACTATTGCTTATTTTAAGGTTAGTGTTAATAAGAAAATCAAATAATGCCTCACCTCGTTCGTTGCTCTCCGAACTACCCCATAAGGAATATCTAGCACTGGCATCACATCCGATGAGTAGGTTGTATTGCTTAGTCGCTCTAACAAGTTTACGAACTTCCTCTGGTGGTGAAGGATCGTCATGAGACATGCTTATATTTTCTTCGCTGAGGAAAACTAGCAGATTATCCGAGGCACTTTTCGAGTGCCTGAGATTAATCTGCACTACCTTTGGCATCATTTTCCCTTATCGCACCACCATCACCTGGTGCCGGATCCTGTCTAAGAGGATCTCTGTCGATCGTGAGATCCTCTATCAACTTAGAAGCTAGATCCTTCTCTGGACCTTTGTTGAGGACAAGAGTTTTAGATTGACCTGGTATTGGTATACTATGGCTGGTACTCGCAATGCCACTAATTAGCGTCTCTTAGCTAGACGCTAGAAACTCATCTTCTGATGAGCTCCATATTTCAACTTGCTCTCTGTTTTCGTTTTGTTTATTGTTTTGTTATCCATTTTTGATCCCACAAGTGTGGTCGGAAAAAACGGTCCATTCCGGCATTGCCGCCTTACCGTGATAAGGCATTTAATACAACCAAACTTGCCTGAGCATCGGAGGAGATCGTTCGCGACCAGTTATCTTTAACCACTTACTGGCCATCCAGCTCTCGGCACGGTATCTGGACACCTTAGCTTACAAGTGGAGGGATTCTCCTCGTTTCGGATCTCCCCTGCAGCCGTATCGGTATCTTTGAACCTACTGATACTATGAAATCCCCAAGGATTGCACAGTATCCCCGACATCGCCTACAGGATCATTGATACTACTCAGCCCTCCCACCACGTCCAAGTTGAATCCTTTTCGGAAGGGCTTGTTGGCCTAGTGGGTAATAAAATACGCTGTAAACACCAAGGGAGTGTGGGTTCGAATCAATTAAGTTAAATTAAGAAAAAATTAAGTTTTTATGAATGGCCTGAAACTATTGTCAGTTGACCTGTTGTAATCCACATCTAACTAAACGAAAGATACAATTCGTTCAAATGCAAACCCCGATATTTATATGTTAGTCGATTCTTCAGCAAATTTCAAAAACTTATAACTTGGTAATTAATCGCTATTGTTTGATTATTGTTTTTGCTACTTATTTTAAGCTAGCATGCTAACAAATATTCTGGAAAAAAAATAAATGTACCTTATTTTGTTGAAGGGTTGAACAATATTTAAATTTGTAAATATCGTGTTTTGCAACTGA
Source organism: Poecilobothrus nobilitatus (assembly GCA_947095535.1). Lineage (NCBI taxonomy): Eukaryota > Metazoa > Arthropoda > Insecta > Diptera > Dolichopodidae > Poecilobothrus > Poecilobothrus nobilitatus. The sequence goes on along the minus strand of OX352772.1, from coordinate 254,722,171 downwards.
TGCTTTTTTTATGGCGATTTGCAGCAAAGTTTGAAAGGTATAGCGATACTTGAACTGAACTAACAAGAAAAATATTAATAAAAACATATTTTATTTTTAATTAAATTAAAAAAATATTAAAAGCATATTAAATATACATGGGTGATAAGCTATCACAACTTAACAAAAAAAAGTAAATTAAAAAAAGGATAGTACAAAAAGTAATAAAAATAAACACATTTCATTCAATAATAATAATAATAATATCCCACATCAATTACCCCTGATCGCACGCGAGGAGTCACCATTTCTTATTAATATTATTTTTTTGTATATAATCGGAGAGATAAGACTATATACACGGTAATCATACAAATTGTTGTAACAAAGTAAAATAAACATATTAAGTAGCGAATTATAAATATGTGTTTCAACAATTGATTATAATTTATAAATAATTAACAATTTGCATAATAACTCACTTGAGGGGATGGTATAGCAGGGATTGTCGGGATGCTTAAAGCAACCATTAATTGTTTGTTAATTTAAATAAGGCGTTCTAAAGCATGTGAGAAAATATAGTAAACCAAATATGTACATGTAGTAAAAATTAGCATAACTAGTTTTGAGTTAAATAAAAAATATACAATTAGTAAAGAAATTATTTTTAAGATATGTACCTTAAGCAATTCAAGGTAAATGTAAAAAATTCGTCAAGTTAAGGTAATGTAACATTACACCGTATTCTTCAAATACGCTGAATCGTTGAGGTGTCAGTAACAAAAAAAAAACGAAAAGGCAAGTAATTAAAACTATATAAAATGAAATGCACATATTAAGGTTAATGAGGCATACTAAATTAATATTAGTAATTATCGACCTACCAATGATAATACTTAGTTTACGTTTTAATAATTATTTACTGTCAGTAATATCAAAACTAGAAGAGTTTACATTCAATGTACTTAGCAATCTTGTAATGGGTTCAAAAATACCGTAAACAGTGGAGTGGAAAGTTACGCCCCTGTAATGCCCACTAATTCCGATCTCTGTATTCTGTTTAGTTTTGTTATATTGTATTTCCTATTCATCGCTGGCCATCACACCAGCGATCCATAGAGAAGGATTGGGCGAACCACGGCTGTGTGGCTGCATACCCCATTTCTTGCCCATGGTTTTGTTGAATTAGAATATAATTATTAAGTTTCGGTAGGACAAAAGTAGGTATTTTGGATTTTGCCGTCAAGATTACCATACTTCTTTGCCGTCAAGATTACCAGTCTTCTCTGAGTTGACACCAAGCGCACACCTTGTGGCTCAGTTGTGAACCTTGCTTAGAGCTCTATTTGTGATCTCACTGATCACGGATATAAATTGGCCTGATACTAGTATCATCACATCATCCGCATACGCCACTACTTTTATTCATTCCTTATTAAGTGCTATTCAAATTTTGTTTATAACCATTAGCCATAGCAAAGGTGATATTACACCTACCTGTGGTGTACCCCTGTTGACTAATTTAGTAACACTTCTGTTTCCCAATTTCGCGTGTATTATTCTAGAACTAAGCATGGAGATAATCCACTGCTTCAGAAACTGCTCTGTCCCCACCTGGGTGCAAGCTTCTTCAGTGGATTGGGTGTTAACATTGTCAAAAGCACCTTCAATATCTAAGAAAGTGGCTAAAGTATATTGTTTATACTTAATGAAATGTTCCACTGTGCTGACCACTTCTTGGAGAGTCGTTTCTGTGAACCTACCTTTTAAGTACGTGTGTTGGGGTTTCGATATTTTAGTGTTGAGCGTTGCCTCAAATCTGGTAATCCGAAATACGCTCCATGGTTTTTAAAAGAAAGGAGGACAGGCTAAGTGGCCTGAAGTCTTTCGCTGACTCATGGCCCCTTCTTCCTGCCTTTGGAATAAAGACTACTCGGACTCTCTTCTAACTGCAGGGAACATGATTAAATTTTAAACAACTACTGAAAATGGCGACAAGCCATGAAGTAGACAGCATTAACGTCTTTTGCAACATAATCGGAATTATGCCATCCATGCCAGGAGATTTATATGGAGAACATTTTTTTATAGAAACCTTTTCTTGAGATATCATTTTACTTACTTCCTCCCATGAGATTCCTTGGACTACAGGATCTCCATTAAGATACATTAGCGTTATCATTACTGCATATAGGAAAATGGGTGTTAATCTAAAGATAGAGCTAAAGAATTAGCCCAGCTCCCACCCGTCTTTTGATTAAGGACGGACAAGATCTATCATTTGACAGAATCTTACAGATTCTAGTTGAATCCTTCGTAGTTTCGCTAGATCGACAAAATTCCATCCAAATATGCCGCTTGGCTTCTTTGATGGCTTTTTTTGTATACTTTTAGGCAATCTTTATAAGGTTTGCAGTATTTATGCTTAAAACAAATGTTGAAAATAGACCTAGTCAGACTTTTAAGGCAGGCTAAGTCTTCGTTCCACCAATGGGGGTAGGTTTTCTTCCCGCTACTAATTGGACACGATATTTTAAAGGTTACTCTCATAGCGTTTTCAAAAGTTTCTATCCTTGTATTCAGTTCTTAAATCGTTTCAATTTTGATGTTCGGTACATTATTTAGTTTCGACTGTATAATTCGGCTGAATTTTACCCAGTCAGTTCTTTTGGATTTCTGTACAATTTGAGAATATTTATCTGAAGATTCGCATCAAAGACTATATATTTCTCTATCTATATATATATCTATATATATATAAAGACTATATATATCTCTATTTATTTGAAGATTCGCATAAAGACTATATAGTGATCTAAATAGGAGTTCTGACTAGACACAGACCAGTTTGCAACTCCGATGGAATTATTGCTACTAAGCTAAGATTATGTCTATTACCTCTTCCCACCCGTTATATCTGCCCGAACTTAGGAAGATAAAAGTGGGTGTGTTACCACTATTGCTTATTTTAAGGTTAGTGTTAATAAGAAAATCAAATAATGCCTCACCTCGTTCGTTGCTCTCCGAACTACCCCATAAGGAATATCTAGCACTGGCATCACATCCGATGAGTAGGTTGTATTGCTTAGTCGCTCTAACAAGTTTACGAACTTCCTCTGGTGGTGAAGGATCGTCATGAGACATGCTTATATTTTCTTCGCTGAGGAAAACTAGCAGATTATCCGAGGCACTTTTCGAGTGCCTGAGATTAATCTGCACTACCTTTGGCATCATTTTCCCTTATCGCACCACCATCACCTGGTGCCGGATCCTGTCTAAGAGGATCTCTGTCGATCGTGAGATCCTCTATCAACTTAGAAGCTAGATCCTTCTCTGGACCTTTGTTGAGGACAAGAGTTTTAGATTGACCTGGTATTGGTATACTATGGCTGGTACTCGCAATGCCACTAATTAGCGTCTCTTAGCTAGACGCTAGAAACTCATCTTCTGATGAGCTCCATATTTCAACTTGCTCTCTGTTTTCGTTTTGTTTATTGTTTTGTTATCCATTTTTGATCCCACAAGTGTGGTCGGAAAAAACGGTCCATTCCGGCATTGCCGCCTTACCGTGATAAGGCATTTAATACAACCAAACTTGCCTGAGCATCGGAGGAGATCGTTCGCGACCAGTTATCTTTAACCACTTACTGGCCATCCAGCTCTCGGCACGGTATCTGGACACCTTAGCTTACAAGTGGAGGGATTCTCCTCGTTTCGGATCTCCCCTGCAGCCGTATCGGTATCTTTGAACCTACTGATACTATGAAATCCCCAAGGATTGCACAGTATCCCCGACATCGCCTACAGGATCATTGATACTACTCAGCCCTCCCACCACGTCCAAGTTGAATCCTTTTCGGAAGGGCTTGTTGGCCTAGTGGGTAATAAAATACGCTGTAAACACCAAGGGAGTGTGGGTTCGAATCAATTAAGTTAAATTAAGAAAAAATTAAGTTTTTATGAATGGCCTGAAACTATTGTCAGTTGACCTGTTGTAATCCACATCTAACTAAACGAAAGATACAATTCGTTCAAATGCAAACCCCGATATTTATATGTTAGTCGATTCTTCAGCAAATTTCAAAAACTTATAACTTGGTAATTAATCGCTATTGTTTGATTATTGTTTTTGCTACTTATTTTAAGCTAGCATGCTAACAAATATTCTGGAAAAAAAATAAATGTACCTTATTTTGTTGAAGGGTTGAACAATATTTAAATTTGTAAATATCGTGTTTTGCAACTGATGCTTTTTTTATGGCGATTTGCAGCAAAGTTTGAAAGGTATAGCGATACTTGAACTGAACTAACAAGAAAAATATTAATAAAAACATATTTTATTTTTAATTAAATTAAAAAAATATTAAAAGCATATTAAATATACATGGGTGATAAGCTATCACAACTTAACAAAAAAAAGTAAATTAAAAAAAGGATAGTACAAAAAGTAATAAAAATAAACACATTTCATTCAATAATAATAATAATAATATCCCACATCAATTACCCCTGATCGCACGCGAGGAGTCACCATTTCTTATTAATATTATTTTTTTGTATATAATCGGAGAGATAAGACTATATACACGGTAATCATACAAATTGTTGTAACAAAGTAAAATAAACATATTAAGTAGCGAATTATAAATATGTGTTTCAACAATTGATTATAATTTATAAATAATTAACAATTTGCATAATAACTCACTTGAGGGGATGGTATAGCAGGGATTGTCGGGATGCTTAAAGCAACCATTAATTGTTTGTTAATTTAAATAAGGCGTTCTAAAGCATGTGAGAAAATATAGTAAACCAAATATGTACATGTAGTAAAAATTAGCATAACTAGTTTTGAGTTAAATAAAAAATATACAATTAGTATAGAAATTATTTTTAAGATATGTACCTTAAGCAATTCAAGGTAAATGTAAAAAATTCGTCAAGTTAAGGTAATGTAACATTACACCGTATTCTTCAAATACGCTGAATCGTTGAGGTGTCAGTAACAAAAAAAAAACGAAAAGGCAAGTAATTAAAACTATATAAAATGAAATGCACATATTAAGGTTAATGAGGCATACTAAATTAATATTAGTAATTATCGACCTACCAATGATAATACTTAGTTTACGTTTTAATAATTATTTACTGTCAGTAATATCAAAACTAGAAGAGTTTACATTCAATGTACTTAGCAATCTTGTAATGGGTTCAAAAATACCGTAAACAGTGGAGTGGAAAGTTACGCCCCTGTAATGCCCACTAATGCCGATCTCTGTATTCTGTTTAGTTTTGTTATATTGTATTTCCTATTCATCGCTGGCCATCACACCAGCGATCCATAGAGAAGGATTGGGCGAACCACGGCTGTGTGGCTGCATACCCCATTTCTTGCCCATGGTTTTGTTGAATTAGAATATAATTATTAAGTTTCGGTAGGACAAAAGTAGGTATTTTGGATTTTGCCGTCAAGATTACCATACTTCTTTGCCGTCAAGATTACCAGTCTTCTCTGAGTTGACACCAAGCGCACACCTTGTGGCTCAGTTGTGAACCTTGCTTAGAGCTCTATTTGTGATCTCACTGATCACGGATATAAATTGGCCTGATACTAGTATCATCACATCATCCGCATACGCCACTACTTTTATTCATTCCTTATTAAGTGCTATTCAAATTTTGTTTATAACCATTAGCCATAGCAAAGGTGATATTACACCTACCTGTGGTGTACCCCTGTTGACTAATTTAGTAACACTTCTGTTTCCCAATTTCGCGTGTATTATTCTAGAACTAAGCATGGAGATAATCCACTGCTTCAGAAACTGCTCTGTCCCCACCTGGGTGCAAGCTTCTTCAGTGGATTGGGTGTTAACATTGTCAAAAGCACCTTCAATATCTAAGAAAGTGGCTAAAGTATATTGTTTATACTTAATGAAATGTTCCACTGTGCTGACCACTTCTTGGAGAGTCGTTTCTGTGAACCTACCTTTTAAGTACGTGTGTTGGGGTTTCGATATTTTAGTGTTGAGCGTTGCCTCAAATCTGGTAATCCGAAATACGCTCCATGGTTTTTAAAAGAAAGGAGGACAGGCTAAGTGGCCTGAAGTCTTTCGCTGACTCATGGCCCCTTCTTCCTGCCTTTGGAATAAAGACTACTCGGACTCTCTTCTAACTGCAGGGAACATGATTAAATTTTAAACAACTACTGAAAATGGCGACAAGCCATGAAGTAGACAGCATTAACGTCTTTTGCAACATAATCGGAATTATGCCATCCATGCCAGGAGATTTATATGGAGAACATTTTTTTATAGAAACCTTTTCTTGAGATATCATTTTACTTACTTCCTCCCATGAGATTCCTTGGACTACAGGATCTCCATTAAGATACATTAGCGTTATCATTACTGCATATAGGAAAATGGGTGTTAATCTAAAGATAGAGCTAAAGAATTAGCCCAGCTCCCACCCGTCTTTTGATTAAGGACGGACAAGATCTATCATTTGACAGAATCTTACAGATTCTAGTTGAATCCTTCGTAGTTTCGCTAGATCGACAAAATTCCATCCAAATATGCCGCTTGGCTTCTTTGATGGCTTTTTTTGTATACTTTTAGGCAATCTTTATAAGGTTTGCAGTATTTATGCTTAAAACAAATGTTGAAAATAGACCTAGTCAGACTTTTAAGGCAGGCTAAGTCTTCGTTCCACCAATGGGGGTAGGTTTTCTTCCCGCTACTAATTGGACACGATATTTTAAAGGTTACTCTCATAGCGTTTTCAAAAGTTTCTATCCTTGTATTCAGTTCTTAAATCGTTTCAATTTTGATGTTCGGTACATTATTTAGTTTCGACTGTATAATTCGGCTGAATTTTACCCAGTCAGTTCTTTTGGATTTCTGTACAATTTGAGAATATTTATCTGAAGATTCGCATCAAAGACTATATATTTCTCTATCTATATATATATCTATATATATATAAAGACTATATATATCTCTATTTATTTGAAGATTCGCATAAAGACTATATAGTGATCTAAATAGGAGTTCTGACTAGACACAGACCAGTTTGCAACTCCGATGGAATTATTGCTACTAAGCTAAGATTATGTCTATTACCTCTTCCCACCCGTTATATCTGCCCGAACTTAGGAAGATAAAAGTGGGTGTGTTACCACTATTGCTTATTTTAAGGTTAGTGTTAATAAGAAAATCAAATAATGCCTCACCTCGTTCGTTGCTCTCCGAACTACCCCATAAGGAATATCTAGCACTGGCATCACATCCGATGAGTAGGTTGTATTGCTTAGTCGCTCTAACAAGTTTACGAACTTCCTCTGGTGGTGAAGGATCGTCATGAGACATGCTTATATTTTCTTCGCTGAGGAAAACTAGCAGATTATCCGAGGCACTTTTCGAGTGCCTGAGATTAATCTGCACTACCTTTGGCATCATTTTCCCTTATCGCACCACCATCACCTGGTGCCGGATCCTGTCTAAGAGGATCTCTGTCGATCGTGAGATCCTCTATCAACTTAGAAGCTAGATCCTTCTCTGGACCTTTGTTGAGGACAAGAGTTTTAGATTGACCTGGTATTGGTATACTATGGCTGGTACTCGCAATGCCACTAATTAGCGTCTCTTAGCTAGACGCTAGAAACTCATCTTCTGATGAGCTCCATATTTCAACTTGCTCTCTGTTTTCGTTTTGTTTATTGTTTTGTTATCCATTTTTGATCCCACAAGTGTGGTCGGAAAAAACGGTCCATTCCGGCATTGCCGCCTTACCGTGATAAGGCATTTAATACAACCAAACTTGCCTGAGCATCGGAGGAGATCGTTCGCGACCAGTTATCTTTAACCACTTACTGGCCATCCAGCTCTCGGCACGGTATCTGGACACCTTAGCTTACAAGTGGAGGGATTCTCCTCGTTTCGGATCTCCCCTGCAGCCGTATCGGTATCTTTGAACCTACTGATACTATGAAATCCCCAAGGATTGCACAGTATCCCCGACATCGCCTACAGGATCATTGATACTACTCAGCCCTCCCACCACGTCCAAGTTGAATCCTTTTCGGAAGGGCTTGTTGGCCTAGTGGGTAATAAAATACGCTGTAAACACCAAGGGAGTGTGGGTTCGAATCAATTAAGTTAAATTAAGAAAAAATTAAGTTTTTATGAATGGCCTGAAACTATTGTCAGTTGACCTGTTGTAATCCACATCTAACTAAACGAAAGATACAATTCGTTCAAATGCAAACCCCGATATTTATATGTTAGTCGATTCTTCAGCAAATTTCAAAAACTTATAACTTGGTAATTAATCGCTATTGTTTGATTATTGTTTTTGCTACTTATTTTAAGCTAGCATGCTAACAAATATTCTGGAAAAAAAATAAATGTACCTTATTTTGTTGAAGGGTTGAACAATATTTAAATTTGTAAATATCGTGTTTTGCAACTGATGCTTTTTTTATGGCGATTTGCAGCAAAGTTTGAAAGGTATAGCGATACTTGAACTGAACTAACAAGAAAAATATTAATAAAAACATATTTTATTTTTAATTAAATTAAAAAAATATTAAAAGCATATTAAATATACATGGGTGATAAGCTATCACAACTTAACAAAAAAAAGTAAATTAAAAAAAGGATAGTACAAAAAGTAATAAAAATAAACACATTTCATTCAATAATAATAATAATAATATCCCACATCAATTACCCCTGATCGCACGCGAGGAGTCACCATTTCTTATTAATATTATTTTTTTGTATATAATCGGAGAGATAAGACTATATACACGGTAATCATACAAATTGTTGTAACAAAGTAAAATAAACATATTAAGTAGCGAATTATAAATATGTGTTTCAACAATTGATTATAATTTATAAATAATTAACAATTTGCATAATAACTCACTTGAGGGGATGGTATAGCAGGGATTGTCGGGATGCTTAAAGCAACCATTAATTGTTTGTTAATTTAAATAAGGCGTTCTAAAGCATGTGAGAAAATATAGTAAACCAAATATGTACATGTAGTAAAAATTAGCATAACTAGTTTTGAGTTAAATAAAAAATATACAATTAGTATAGAAATTATTTTTAAGATATGTACCTTAAGCAATTCAAGGTAAATGTAAAAAATTCGTCAAGTTAAGGTAATGTAACATTACACCGTATTCTTCAAATACGCTGAATCGTTGAGGTGTCAGTAACAAAAAAAAAACGAAAAGGCAAGTAATTAAAACTATATAAAATGAAATGCACATATTAAGGTTAATGAGGCATACTAAATTAATATTAGTAATTATCGACCTACCAATGATAATACTTAGTTTACGTTTTAATAATTATTTACTGTCAGTAATATCAAAACTAGAAGAGTTTACATTCAATGTACTTAGCAATCTTGTAATGGGTTCAAAAATACCGTAAACAGTGGAGTGGAAAGTTACGGTGAACTGCTCTCTAGACCTCAATGTGTGCCCACTGTTGCGGTAAACAAATTGTTCAAACACACCCAAGGCAAAGTAAACACAATATCCGCCAAAACTCTCCGATTTTGTAGAGTCTTGAGCCCTATCAATTTTAGCCTACTCACATTACAGGGTAGTCTAAATAGATCAGGCCAATTTTAGTGGTATAAAGCAAAGCGCAAGATGTAAATGTGGAGACCACACCTTTGATGCATACGTACTCAAATATCGGCCTCACATAAGTCACATAAAGTAGCTTCGATAGGTGAGGTTCCCGAAACGCATCTGTCAACGTTTAATGAAACCCAAGGCTGAATTAGCCTTATTACTTATAGATTCATAGTGAGCCTTGAAATTAAATCGCTGGTTGAGAACAATACCCAAATCACGTATAGTGTCAGGTCTACGCTGTATAGCCCCGTTTAGGGTATAATTAAACTTAGAGATCTGATCGTCCCTTTTCCTTTGAAAAGATAGTACTTCACATTTACTAGTATTAAACTCCAAGTTATTAAACTTACATCACTGTAAGAAGCTATCCAAATCCCCTGAAGAGCAATGGAGTCGGATACATCCAAAATTACTTTTGACAACTTAGTGACATCGGCAAAGCAATCCATGAAAGAATCCCTAACACCTGAAGGAGTGTCATTGGTTGCTACTAAAAAATTAAGTGGAAGCCCTGAGGCATACCCGATGTGGCAACATATACGTCAGACACAGCTGAGCGAAATGAAACCTGGTACTCACGCTCTGATAAATAGGAACCTAACCGCTCTAAACTACGTGACGAAAACCCAAGGGCTTTATGTTTGAGTAAAATACCATCATGACGAATTATGCCGAACGCTTTCCTGACATCTGTGAATATTGTATGTACCTCTTTCCCTTCTTCAAAAAAATAATGCAACGAGAAACAAAAGGTACCATATTAGTAACCGTCGATTTATCCCTCTGAAAACCTTTTTGGTATGAATTAATCATAGGTTCACAGAACTTATAAAAGTAATTAGACAGAATTTTTTCAAACAACTTCGGCAAACAAGACATCTTAGCGATAGGCCGATAATTGACTACGTCACAACTTGTCCCTTTTTCTGAACAGGTATGATGAAAGATTTTTTCCAATAGGCGGGAAATGTGGCACGTCGTAATGAAAGATTGAAAAGAGCAATAATGGGAGAGACCAGGATGGCCGAAGATTTTTTAATAACTAAGGCAGGCAAACCATCAGGACCATACGAAAAATTTCAAACATTTGATAAAAGAGGAAGCGAACTCATTTGCCAAAACAATATCATTTATCTCAAACAATCGTGATGAATCAACAGAAAGAACCTGTTCAGCATAAGATTGGCCAACCGAAAAATTGGTTTGACTGAAGGTTGAAGAGAAATAAGAGGAAAACATTAGAAATGATTTTGGGATAATTTGATGATTCATTAAGATGTGTCAGAGTTGATGAGTAACCATCAGTCTTACTGCTTCAGGAACCAAGTCTCGGTCCCATATAGCAGGACTGATTTCACACAGGTATGTAAAATTCTAATTTTGGTGCCTCTATTTAGGTGTGAGGATCTCCACACCTATTAGCATTTGACACACACTCAGAAAGGCACAAAACACTTTAGCTCGTCAAGCATAAAAGTGGAACCCACAGAGCAAAACAAAAATACATGGAGGAGAACAATATCGAAAGAAATAGATGGAAATAGTAAAACATGGGCAGAAATAAACAAAATGGCTCAAAACAGAGTACCACGGAGAAGCTATGTGGAAGCCCTATCCTCCCCAAGGCAGTAAAAATAGGGTGGAAATCACAACCAGGTTATTACATGATCGACAGTCAGAAACATAAGAAAAAGCATCGGTCAACGTACTATAAAGTACCGCTTTGTCAGAAAGTGGTACATTAGGAGGTGCGTAGCAATTAATTACGTATAACCTCAAGAAATTTGCGTATAACCACAAGAAAATTTGCAAGCAAATAAACTGAAGTCCTTTAGTAATATTTCAAAATTATTTACATCATTGATTTTAGTGGGAGCTAACTGCACGCCAGATTCTATTATAGACGAATTGATCTACGATATCGTTTTAGCTTTTTTTGTCATGCATTTTACAGCTCCAAAATTTGAAAGTACCTATAAAGTAGTTTTAATTCCAATTTCAAAATAATTATAAAAATGTACACGTAATAATTTACATACACTCTTTGTTTACAATTTTCCGTCTCTTTTTTACACATTAAATTCTTATTACCATTATTTCTTACAATTTTACAATAAAAGTGCATGTGTTTGTGAGCCAGCAAAAATTTTAGAGGCTTTGCTTAATAATGAAACTTCCTGTTGTTAATCTCTATTCTTTGGTTTTTATATAAAAGCTAAAAGGCGCAAAGTTTAAATGTGTTTATAAAAAAATGGGTAATCATATACGTATGCCGCAAACATTAAATAGGTGTATTAGCTTTTACCTATTTTAACTAATGGATTTTTTGCAGTTTTGGTAGTGGTAAAATGTTGCATTAGGTTTACATAAACGAAGACTAAAACTTCTTGTTACTAATCTCTATTCTTTGATAATAATATTATGATTGTTCTCCTTTTTTTTAACAAAACAAAATAATAATGAAAAATCAAACAAATCACAATACTAAATGTAAAGGTTTTTTTTTTAAATTTAAGATGTTATTGGTACTTGTTAGAGTTTTAGTTTTAGAATTTTTTTTCTATTCATTTCATATTTAATGAATAGTTTTGATTCTGTTTACCGACCGCATATATTAATGTAGGTATTAATGTAGGTAATGTAGGTAGGTATTGTTTTCATACTAAAAATTTGTACCCGAGATTTTGGCAAATATGTACTACTCCTGTGGGCAGAAGTCTGTACAATTTTTTTAGCGTGATGTGTGTGTGTAAGTGTGTGTGAGTGTGAGTGTGTGTGTGTCTCTGGACACGTGATTACAGCCTAAGTGATTGAGCAGAATTTTTTGATAAAAATTATTAATTAATGGAGAGTGTAAAGTAGCCAGCCATATATATATATATATGTACATGCATATTAATTTTATCTTTGCTTAGAAAATTTTACATTTTATAAATATTGAAATGTTAACCTCTGAAGGTAGATTAGTAGGTAACCCTGCACTTTGGCATGGGAAAAAAATTTGACCCATATCCCACGACATGTTGACCTACATTTTGATTTATGGGTTTAATGTAGGTCATGCTTGGTTAGTAGGTCAAGAACTTGTTTTGATCGTTTTGGTTTAGGTTTTAAGTTAAGTTGTATGTGTGTGTTGTTAACTTATAAGTTCCAAATGGTTTTATAGTAGGAAGTCAAGTGCTAAACAATTTAAAGTAGGGTCGGCCCTTAATAAACGAAATTGTATAACTGCAGTTTAAATACTAGGCGCACATATAAAAGTAGTAAGAAAATTTCTTATATGAAAATAAAAAACAGAAATTTTTTTTTTATTTTTAAATCTACAGCGCATCTTTAAAATTGTAAAGAAAAAGTGTAATCCTCTTTTTGTTTTTCTTTTTTTTTGTTAGCATAAAGAAAAAAAATTAAAGTAAGATATAGATTTTTTTTTTGCTTACATAAAAATGTGGTCTCTTCTGGATAGAAGAATTTATAGAAGAAAAGAGAAAACGAAAGTCATTGATTAGCTGACTGCATGTCGTGTAAGATATTTTTTTTTATTTTTTTAATTAAGAATGTTCAGAAAATATGAATAAAAAGAAAACAAACAGCAAATCAAAAATATGGAACTGATTAAACTAAAGATATATCTTTACTCTTGATATGCATTTATGTTTCTTGATATGCATTTATGTTTATGTTTATTTTTATTTTTTTTGTTTTTGTATAGAATAAAAAATAATTCAAAGATAGGTTAAATGGTATCTATTTTAAAATCATAAGATAAAAATAAAAGAAATTTATTTTTTTGATGTTTAAATTTTTTTATTATTATATTTTTATTTAAATCTAAGTTTTAACATTTTTTTACGATGATCAGATGTTAAAATTGCAGAAATAGTGAGACCAACTTTTTCTATACGTCTTTGAAATCTACTTGTATCACGTGCGTATTCTTCCCAATGACTTTTCCTTGCTGATCTGTAAGCATACTCCCATACATGCATAACGTGAATTTCTTGTTTAATATTGAAGTGAACTTTTTTAGTTTTGTTATTTAAATTCATATCGTGCAAGTATGAAAATTGAAAGTCTTAATCTAACATTTTTGCCTTCAGCTGACTCTAAATAGTGTTTTAATATACATTTTACATATAAATATTCAACTAAACTGTTATTCCATTTAAGGCCATTTATTTTACTTTCGCAATACTGGTTATTATATTTCATATCTTGACTAAGTTCTTCTGCGGGGTACGGTGCTTTGAAGTGATACACAGTTAGAATTAAACTTCCTTTTTCAAGTACGGCTAACTCTTTTAGGAAATATTGCTTTTTATTTCCTTGTAAAAATTGTAGGTCAACTATTAGAACTTGTTTAACCATGTCGAAGGTTTATAGAAGAATGTTCCATAGAATAACTAAATTACATTTATATTCACGTCGAGAAAAGAGCTTTTCATATAAATATAGGTTAACAGAGTTAGTTTTTAACTAATACAATTATGCTGTTTCATCCGTTTACTATGATGGTGGCTGGTCCATCATGCTGTGGTAAAACCACTTTTATTCATAATTTAATAAAATATAAAAAAGAAAATATACAACCACATATTAATAGAATAATTTGGTGTAATCCAGACAAAAATGCCGTTCCAAAATATGTCAAAGATATGGAATATAGTAACACTATTCCAGATTTTAATGATAATCAAAAACCTTTGTTAAATTCTGATGTTCTGAAATCTTTGTTAAATTCTGATGTTAAATTCTCAGGATAAGTATGTATGTGATTTGTTTACTAGAGGATCACATCATAGAAATTTATCTGTAATATTTGTAACACAAAATGTTTTTCACCAGGGTAAATTTTCAAGAGATATTTCACTCAACTGTAAATATTTAGTACTTTTCAAAAATCCAAGAGATAAATCGCAGATATTACCTCTAGCTAGCCAAATATATCCCAATCAAATTAAAGCATTTGAAAAAGTATATAATGATGTGACGTTAGTCCCATGTGGCTATATATTAATAGATCTTACTCAAGAGGAATATGAAACTTTTGAAGAGCAATCAACATATATTGCACCTATTAAAAACTTCTAAACCAAAATTCCAGAAAGTAATTATAAAACACTGTGACCTTGAAGTAATAAAAACATTTTGCGAAATCTCTTTAAATATTTTAAAAGGAAATTGTAATCTGAGTAAAAAAGCAACAATCCAATTACGAAAGTATAAAAGAGATTTAAGATCACTTATTTGCCGGAAAAAATCTATAAATAGCAAAAGAAAAATTATTCTTCAACGTGGTGGATTTTTACCTACACTTATTGGTGCAATACTATCAGGGATAATCGGAAATTTTATAAAATGAATAATACAACATTTAATAAAATGATAATTTTAAAACCTGGAATTTATGAGAAAATGAAGCAAAATGCGGACGTTGAACTTAATGAGTTGGATCAAAATATGAAAAAAATATTGTTAAGTAAACAACTCACGGACACTCAAAATGGTATTTATACAGACAAAATCTATTTAAAACAAGAAACAAAAAACGACAACTTCCTAGAAATAGAGAGGAGAAAATAAAAATTACGGAAACAAAAGGTACTCAAACTCGTGCAAAACCAATGTATATAGATGTGGCAACTCAATAGCATTTTCCTGAATATAAGAATGTTGGAATACAAGTTGTTCCTGAAGAAGAAGAAGTATATGAAAAAGAAGCTGATGACGAAATATTTGATGATGAAATTCAGGAAAATGTTTTAACAAAAGCATTGTCAGCTGCTTCAGTTGGAGAACGTCTTAGAAAAAGAAAATCAATTAGAAATCAAAATATACAAATTTTTGAAACTGATACAGGAGACATTATAACTATTCCTTATAAAGCAAAAAAGCTTCACAAAAATCACAAAAAGAAAAAAGTTTCTTTTAATTATATACCGAAAATTACAAATAAATTAGAAACCATTTATAAAAAATTAGATTTAGATATAGTTTATGAAAATAATTATAAATTGTGCAATATACTGGGTTCTACCAATGATAAAGACCAACCTTTAACGAAATCAGGTATATATAAAATACAATGTAATGAATGTAATTAGAATTATTATGGTCATACCAAAAGGAACAAAGACCAGATTCAAAGAGCATCTAAATTACTTTAAAAAGGGACAATATATGAAATCAGGTCTGTCATTACACGCAAAGGAAAAACTACATCTAAACTTGACATCATATGAACTTCATCTAATAAAATCAATAAATAAAACAAACTCGCCTCGTATTAATTTTTTTTTTTTTAAAGTTTTTAAAATTTTTAAAATGTTTTTTATTATTAATTTTGTATAACCTTTTTCATGTTTTTCAAAGTTATTTATTTTAATTATAATTTAGTTAAAAGAAATTTAATTTTTATTTCTTTCTCAGATTTAATTAGTTATTAATTGATTTTTTATCTCTTTTTCTCCTACAGGAATTTTAATTATTAAATTAAGTAATCGTGTTAGTGCTGAAGATGATCTCGTTGATCGAAATGCATTCATAAATATTGTATTTTTATTTGTGTTTTAATCTTTGTAATAAAAATAATTTGAAATTGTAGAATCAATAAGGTGTTTTTTCTAAAAATTAAACTTTTTATAATTATTTATCCTGTCATTATAAGTTTTATTTATTATTACCTGTTTATTATTATTATTTAACATATTATTTACTTTTTCTTTGTCATAATATAGTCATCGTGAGTACCTGCTATCCATTTCCAGGCAATACCGATTTCATTTATGGCTCTCGGTTTTCGGTGTATGTTAAACTCATCTAGTAAATGTTGTATTTGATGTGTTTCATATTCCAGATATAGATAAAGCGCGTGTGTTTTGGTATCCTTTAAGGCAGCAGTGATTTCATCTAATGAAGATCGGAAAATACTCATGTCGAATGTGTGAATTAGTCGAAATTTTCCTTTTTGTATTTTAGCTTGACCTTACTTAATGGCTACTAAGTGTGATCCGTTAAAATCCAATATCTGGACATCTTCAAGTATCATTTGCAGTAAAAACTTAGAAATTATTAAGGTTTGTAAAGATGTTAATTTGTTTGAGATGTTTGATTTGTGAACTGCCCTCCATGTTGAGGTAATAATAGTTGTATTTCTATTTTTTTTCACTATTTCTTTTTTATATCTAAAAGTTAATTTTGAACGTATTCTTTTATTGTTTTTGACATAGACTGTTTGCCCTACTTCGTATTCTTTTAGTGGGTTCCTTTTTTTATTATGATATTCTAAATCGCTTAGTTAATTTTGAACCTATTCTTTTATCGTGTTTGACATAGACTGTTTGCCCTTTTTTTATTATAATATTCTAAATCGTTTAGTTGTTTTACCTTTAGTTTTTCAATATTTGTCAGTCGAGTTTTTTCAAAGTCTGTCAAGTCAACTTTTTCTATACGTCTTTGAAATCTACTTGTATCACGTGCGTATTCTTCCCAATGACTTTTCCTTGCTGATCTGTAAGCATACTCCCATACATGCATAACGTGAATTTCTTGTTTAATATTGAAGTGAACTTTTTTAGTTTTGTTATTTAAATTCATATCGTGCAAGTATGAAAATTGAAAGTCTTAATCTAACATTTTTGCCTTCAGCTGACTCTAAATAGTGTTTTAATATACATTTTACATATAAATATTCAACTAAACCGTTATTCCATTTAAGGCCATTTATTTTACTTTCGCAATACTGGTTATTATATTTCATATCTTGACTAAGTTCTTCTGCGGGGTACGGTGCTTTGAAGTGATACACAGTTAGAATTAAACTTCCTTTTTCAAGTACGGCTAACTCTTTTAGGAAATATTGCTTTTTATTTCCTTGTAAAAATTGTAGGTCAACTATTAGAACTTGTTTAACCATGTCGAAGGTTTATAGAAGAATGTTCCATAGAATAACTAAATTACATTTATATTCACGTCGAGAAAAGAGCTTTTCATATAAATATAGGTTAACAGAGTTAGTTTTTAACTAATACAATTATGCTGTTTCATCCGTTTACTATGATGGTGGCTGGTCCATCATGCTGTGGTAAAACCACTTTTATTCATAATTTAATAAAATATAAAAAAGAAAATATACAACCACATATTAATAGAATAATTTGGTGTAATCCAGACAAAAATGCCGTTCCAAAATATGTCAAAGATATGGAATATAGTAACACTATTCCAGATTTTAATGATAATCAAAAACCTTTGTTAAATTCTGATGTTCTGAAATCTTTGTTAAATTCTGATGTTAATTTCTCAGGATAAGTATGTATGTGATTTGTTTACTAGAGGATCACATCATAGAAATTTATCTGTAATATTTGTAACACAAAATGTTTTTCACCAGGGTAAATTTTCAAGAGATATTTCACTCAACTGTAAATATTTAGTACTTTTCAAAAATCCAAGAGATAAATCGCAGATATTACCTCTAGCTCGCCAAATATATCCCAATCAAATTAAAGCATTTGAAAAAGTATATAATGATGTGACGTTAGTCCCATGTGGCTATATATTAATAGATCTTACTCAAGAGGAATATGAAACTTTTGAAGAGCAATCAACATATATTGCACCTATTAAAAACTTCTAAACCAAAATTCCAGAAAGTAATTATAAAACACTGTGACCTTGAAGTAATAAAAACATTTTGCGAAATCTCTTTAAATATTTTAAAAGGAAATTGTAATCTGAGTAAAAAAGCAACAATCCAATTACGAAAGTATAAAAGAGATTTAAGATCACTTATTTGCCGGAAAAAATCTATAAATAGCAAAAGAAAAATTATTCTTCAACGTGGTGGATTTTTACCTACACTTATTGGTGCAATACTATCAGGGATAATCGGAAATTTTATAAAATGAATAATACAACATTTAATAAAATGATAATTTTAAAACCTGGAATTTATGAGAAAATGAAGCAAAATGCGGACGTTGAACTTAATGAGTTGGATCAAAATATGAAAAAAATATTGTTAAGTAAACAACTCACGGACACTCAAAATGGTATTTATACAGACAAAATCTATTTAAAACAAGAAACAAAAAACGACAACTTCCTAGAAATAGAGAGGAGAAAATAAAAATTACGGAAACAAAAGGTACTCAAACTCGTGCAAAACCAATGTATATAGATGTGGCAACTCAATAGCATTTTCCTGAATATAAGAATGTTGGAATACAAGTTGTTCCTGAAGAAGAAGAAGTATATGAAAAAGAAGCTGATGACGAAATATTTGATGATGAAATTCAGGAAAATGTTTTAACAAAAGCATTGTCAGCTGCTTCAGTTGGAGAACGTCTTAGAAAAAGAAAATCAATTAGAAATCAAAATATACAAATTTTTGAAACTGATACAGGAGACATTATAACTATTCCTTATAAAGCAAAAAAGCTTCACAAAAATCACAAAAAGAAAAAAGTTTCTTTTAATTATATACCGAAAATTACAAATAAATTAGAAACCATTTATAAAAAATTAGATTTAGATATAGTTTATGAAAATAATTATAAATTGTGCAATATACTGGGTTCTACCAATGATAAAGACCAACCTTTAACGAAATCAGGTATATATAAAATACAATGTAATGAATGTAATTAGAATTATTATGGTCATACCAAAAGGAACAAAGACCAGATTCAAAGAGCATCTAAATTACTTTAAAAAGGGACAATATATGAAATCAGGTCTGTCATTACACGCAAAGGAAAAACTACATCTAAACTTGACATCATATGAACTTCATCTAATAAAATCAATAAATAAAACAAACTCGCCTCGTATTAATTTTTTTTTTTTTAAAGTTTTTAAAATTTTTAAAATGTTTTTTATTATTAATTTTGTATAACCTTTTTCATGTTTTTCAAAGTTATTTATTTTAATTATAATTTAGTTAAAAGAAATTTAATTTTTATTTCTTTCTCAGATTTAATTAGTTATTAATTGATTTTTTATCTCTTTTTCTCCTACAGGAATTTTAATTATTAAATTAAGTAATCGTGTTAGTGCTGAAGATGATCTCGTTGATCGAAATGCATTCATAAATATTGTATTTTTATTTGTGTTTTAATCTTTGTAATAAAAATAATTTGAAATTGTAGAATCAATAAGGTGTTTTTTCTAAAAATTAAACTTTTTATAATTATTTATCCTGTCATTATAAGTTTTATTTATTATTACCTGTTTATTATTATTATTTAACATATTATTTACTTTTTCTTTGTCATAATATAGTCATCGTGAGTACCTGCTATCCATTTCCAGGCAATACCGATTTCATTTATGGCTCTCGGTTTTCGGTGTATGTTAAACTCATCTAGTAAATGTTGTATTTGATGTGTTTCATATTCCAGATATAGATAAAGCGCGTGTGTTTTGGTATCCTTTAAGGCAGCAGTGATTTCATCTAATGAAGATCGGAAAATACTCATGTCGAATGTGTGAATTAGTCGAAACTTTCCTTTTTGTATTTTAGCTTGACCTTACTTAATGGCTACTAAGTGTGATCCGTTAAAATCCAATATCTGGACATCTTCAAGTATCATTTGCAGTAAAAACTTAGAAATTATTAAGGTTTGTAAAGATGTTAATTTGTTTGAGATGTTTGATTTGTGAACTGCCCTCCATGTTGAGGTAATAATAGTTGTATTTCTATTTTTTTTCACTATTTCTTTTTTATATCTAAAAGTTAATTTTGAACGTATTCTTTTATTGTTTTTGACATAGACTGTTTGCCCTACTTCGTATTCTTTTAGTGGGTTCCTTTTTTTATTATGATATTCTAAATCGCTTAGTTAATTTTGAACCTATTCTTTTATCGTGTTTGACATAGACTGTTTGCCCTTTTTTTATTATAATATTCTAAATCGTTTAGTTGTTTTACCTTTAGTTTTTCAATATTTGTCAGTCGAGTTTTTTCAAAGTCTGCTGGTGCGATGTTGGGTATTCTACCTAAAAAGAGTTCAATGCTCTTTGTAATAATTCTTCAAAATTACGTTCCATTGTTTCTGCTTTAAGACAAAGCATGATTTCAGATAAGGTGGAATGGAATTTTTCGATTTCTCCATTAACTTCACTTTTGTAAGATGGTGCTGTAAATACTTTGATTTTGAATTCACTTTCATCATTGATTTAATTGTAGCAGAATTTAAGGAGTTTTCGTTATCAATAACAACGTATTCTGGAATAACATAGTAGAATAAAATATATCTAAGAGCTAACCTTACATATTCGCTTAATCTGTTCTGTATCATCCTAACCTGTGCAAATTTAGTAAGTTTATCTATTGGAGTTAAAGCAAGCTTAGATTTCGTTGAAAAAATATCTACATGGATTGTATGACCTGCATAATTTGGGGTCGGAGTTGATTTTATTTCCTGATTATTAGGATGTCTATCATATTTATTTTCTTTACAAATGGTACAAATTTTTACTAAGTCAGAAATTTTCTTGGACATAATTTTGAATTTCTTGGACATTTAAAATAATAATTTTGAATTATCTGATTTTTATTTTCTTTACTATTTCTATGAGCGCGTTTATAGGTTGCTATGATTATTTCATTTTGTTGATTTTCTTGTGTAATATCCTGTACGAAAGTTTGGTAAATCTGATTTTATAATTTTCGAAATTACTGGAATATAACTTTTGGATTTTCCCCGTTATTGATTCTTCTGCTATTACCCCATGTATCACCCTATGATTTAGATATTTTCTTAAAATATTTATGAGACATTTTTCAGTTCTTGTTTTATATGCCGTACATAATTTGGGAAACAATTTTTTATTTCGTATTCGACCTCGTTACCTGTTTTAAAAATTATTTGATTTTTAAACGCATTTATAGGACCTTCTATGAATGGGATGTGTTCATTTGATGAACTTTCTCTAGTACATTCCGTTATTGTTAATGCATTTATTCCTGATTTCGGTATTATTCTCGAAAGAGCATCAGCTACTACATTTGTTTGGCTTGGCTTAAATCTTAGTTCGTAATTGTATTTTTCAAGGATCACCTTCCATCGTTTTAGTTTACTATTAGAATTTTTATTGCTGAGAGCATATGTCAGGGGTTGGTGATCCGTGCAAATTATTACCTTCTTGGTACCATATAAATAATTTCTAAGAGAAGTAAGGGCCCATAAGAAGACAAGGGCCCACACGATGGCCAACATTTCCTTTTCATTTGTATCATATGACTCTTCTGATTTGGTCAAAGTTCTTGATAAAAATGTTATGGGCTTCATTCCTTGCGATAAAACTGTGCCAATGGTAAAGTTTGAGGCATCTGTCGTAAGCTCGAAGTCTTTTTGAAAGTCAGGATAAATTAAAATGACATCTTTGGATTATAAAGTATTTTTTAGCATTATGAAAGCTTTTTTTGCTTCTTCGTTTAGTATAATGGGTGTTTTCCTTGATTGCAATTTTGAGACACGTCTTTTTTTACCACGTAAAAGCGACAACAATGGTTTGGTTTTTTTGGGTAATCATAAATTAATTTTCTATAATATCCGGACATAACGAGAAACGATCGTAGATATTTTAAATTCTCGGGAATTGTCATTTCATAAATTGCCTGAACTTTTTTTGGATTTGTTTTAATTCCTTTGGCGGAGATTACAAATCCTAGAAATTCTACTTCGTGCTTTAAAAATTCGCTCTTGTCTAATTGTATTTTCATATTGGCTTCTTTTAAAGTTTGGAATATGTTTAAATATGTCTAAATTGATCTTCGTCGTTTTTCTCAAAGATTATGATATCATCTATATAAATATAACAGTGTTTACCTATATGTTCTCTGAGGATATCATCCAGTGCTCTCTGAAATATAGATGGGGCGTTTTTTGATCCAAATGGAAGTCTATTTAATTCATATTTTCCATTATTAACAGAAAAAGTAGTTTTTTCGATATTACTTTTCCTCAAAGGTATCTGATGAAATCCACTTTTTAAATCAACAACAGAAAATAATTCATTTTGACCTAAATTTGCTAGCACTTCGTTAATTTGTTGAATTGGATATTTATGCGCTATGGTTCTTTTGTTAATCTTACGGTAATCTTGCGGTATTTCTTCTTTGCTGATGCATCATCTTTTTTTGGCACTATCCACGCTGATGAGTTGTATGGTGATCTTGAAGATTCCATCTTCTAGAAGTTGTTCGATTTCTTTATATATTTCTGTTTTTAGAGCCATTGGATACGGATATGATCTTGAAAAACAGGTTCTCTCGTTATTGTTCTAATATCTGCTATAACTTTTGTTGTGTAGGTGTGTTTCTCATTTGGGTCGGCAAATAGAATTTTATGCTTATTTACTAATGAATGTATTTTTTGTTTTTGAAATTGATTGAGATGCGAATTTCTTAATTGAATATTATTAACATAATCTGAAGTATGCTGTTTCAGTGGAATTTTTAATTTATCTCCTAGTTCCAAATACCCATTATTAGTATGAATTATTGCGTTCAGTTCTTTAAGGGTATTGTTTCCGATAATTCTTTCAAATGATGTCAAATGTTGTAATAAGAAGAATTTGATTTTTGGAATTTTTTCTTTAAAAAGATCAATTTCAGCGTGATTGTGTTATTGTTACATCGCCGCCGATAGAATTAGCTTGAAATTTATTTTCATTGGGTATTGGATGTTTTATCAGTCTAGGATGAATGTAATTTTTATTACATTAAATTTATTATCTATTAGAAATTTAATTACCTCCCCATTCCCCACTAATTGTTCAATATAAGGGAGCGAGGAATGTTTTAATCTAAAAAAGAATTAAGGTTGGAGTTGCATGATGAGCACTGAATACAGGAAATTTAATCCTTTTCCTTTCCTTTATCTTGATTTTGTTCTAATTCATCATCTTTCCTTGAATTTGTGTGTTTAATTTTTTGTGAATCGTTTTGTCTTCGCGGATGATATGATGAAAACCGTCTATTGAAGTTTCCTACGTTTTGATAATAATTACTTTCATTGTATGTGCGACCAGCATATGGTCTGGTTGCATTATCTATTTGTTGAGAACCAGATGTAAAGTTTTGTTGATAATTGGGTTTGTTGTAACTGGATTTATTAAATTTAAATTGGAATTTGGGTTTATTGGATTGCAAATTGAATTTATTAGACTGAAAATTTTGCATATTGGAATTTGTTTGAAAATTTGGTTTACTATTTTGAAAATTGGAATTAGAATTTGATTGGAAATTTGGCTTCCATGGATTCCAAATTGTTGTTGGATATTGCGGGGGTTATTTCCATTTAGTGAAGAATGCGAAGTTCCTGGTTGACTCATTTGTTGTGTGCCCATTTTATTCCCAAAATATGTTCGTTGATTCTGAAGTGGTTCAAAATTCTCAATATCCTTTCCACATTCTTCTTCCATCACCCGTATTCGCCAGCTTCACCTCAAAATTGTCTCAAACTTTTAACTACATCTGGAACCTTATTCATTCCGTCTAAATTATAGTCCAAAAATCTATCTAATCTATTTCCAATTCCACTTCTTCTTGGAAATCATTGTTTATTTTTCTTCAATTGGACTTTTTCAATTGGACAGAGTCAGGGCCATCAGTGGAATACAACGTGCAGCAGTGTATAACACCTTACTTGCATGATATAACCAAAGATATCTTTACTGTAGCAGCTATTATTATTATTATTACTATTATTATTATTATTATTATTATTATTATTACTATTATTATTACAATTATTATTAATATTATTATTGTTATTATTATTATTACTACTATTAATTATAGGATATACATTATTACGATATAAAAGTACGACATATTTGTTTTTTTATTTATATGACCTGACCGGGGTTTGAACCCAAGACGCTTCGATTGAAAGGTTGGCGACTTAACCACTGCGCCATGAGTCAGATTGATTTCTATATATTTTTGTTATTAATAAAAATGGGGTTTCTTTAATATTTTAGTTGAGAAAATAAGGAGTTAAAACCAATAGGATACTAAGAGATAGGTCTCTTAGAAAAAAAAATAAAAACTGTCACTATTATTTAACAATAAGTAAAAAATAAAAGTTTATAGAAATTGTTGAAATTTAATTTAATTTTTTTTTATATAGCGCGGGTGGATTTCCCGAAAACTTTTTATCTCTAACTGGCCCTTTTAATTAGCGTTTCCTATTCTCCGTACAACTAAGAAAAAATATTATTCTTTATTTTAATTTCCTTTGGCCTTTTCCTTTTATATGGCCTTTTAAATGTACTTTTTAAATGTATTTTTTTAGGCCAATTTCACTTTTTAAACTTTTTAAATAATTTTTTATATGTGGCAAATTTTACTTTTTAAGTATATTTTTTACATGACCAATTTTACATTAATTTTCAATTTTTCTTTTCTAATTATTTAATTTTTCGTTTTTTATTTTTATTGTTAATTTTTTTTTTTAAATTTCCTTGTTTTTCCTTGTTTTTCGGATTGCCGCATTAATATTTCATAATGGGTTGAAAAGTTCTCAGTGTCAGAATTATTATCTGTTACCACTTTGGACATTATAAGAAGGAGCAAAAAAAAATTTTTAAAAATATTTCTCTTTTCTTTTATGTCGAAATGGAATTTGAATATCCTTTATTTCTTCTTGAAAATTTTATAAAATAAGAGTAATAAGTAACATAAGATTAAAATTTGGTTAAAATTTTTTCTTTTGGATCGGTTTTTCCTTTTTTTTTTATTATTTTTTACATTTTTTATTTAATGAAACAGCACTTTTTTTTTTTTTTTACGAGGGTTCGTGGAAAACTCGAAAGTCACCAAGAGGAACTGCACATGCTTCCTCAGGGAAGTGTTGGACTTTAACCAACCAACACCAGTTTCCTTTTAAAACCAAACTTTAGGATGGAACCTTTAATACAAATGTACAGTTTGGTTTTGGAGATAGGGATGTGGGAAGGATAATTGGGGAAATTGGAATTAGGAAATTTGGATTCTGAGGGATAGGTAGGTACATTTGGAGAGACATTTTGAAGAAAGATGTTAATGTTCTTCTTAAACTTAAGGAAATCGCACACATATGAATAACCAACTTTAGGGAGCACTTGCGATGGTATATGGTTCCACAAACGGGACGTGCGCATGACAAACGAATTTCCATAAACTGCATTTCGCCATTTTGATATCTCGACATGGTAGGGATGAGCTTCTGCTGCCCACATTGTTTCTCGTTGGAAAACTTTGAATTGAGGCATTAACTGTTTTATTTTATTGAAGCAGGTGTTAATCCCTACTAGATATCTGACCCAACTATGCGACGATGACCGAGTGGAGTGAGCATTGAAGTTACATTGGACTCGTTTATAAGACGAATAGCTCTGTTTTGCACATTATCTAGATAACCCAGCGCTGTTTGAGAGCCTGCAGCCCAAATGTTTGCATTATACTCCATTTTCGGCCGAATGTACGTTTTATAAATATTGAGAAGATGAGATGCAGAAAAGTAAGTTTTGCAGCGGTACAGAAAACCCAAACATTTGGCTGCATACTTAGCTATACCAAAAATGTGATTTGAAAGTCAATTTTTGGTTTAACTCGATACCCAACATGTTTAAATCTGTTGAATGCTCCAACATTTCTCCCTGAAATAATAGTTTGGGAATAGTAGTGGCAATTTTTCGCGAATCAGACAGCATTTTGTTTTGCTCGTGTTGAAATCAACTCTGTCGATTTCACCCCATTTTTGAATTTTTTCTAAATCGTTGTTTAGCTCACTAATAGTGAAATATTTTGCTGTTATATTAATCTGGTGATTAGTGTTACAGCGGCTATGAAATTCATAGGAAGCTACAAGGGTGCTGTCGTCTGCGAAACTATGGATCGGGTTGGAGGTTAATGAAAGTAGATCATTAATAAATATTTGGAAAAGAGTGGGGGATAAAACTGATCCTTGAGGGACACCAGCATTTATTTTGAATTTGTCAGATGAATTTCCATCGACCAGCACACCAATCGCACGATTCGAAAGGAAATCTCCGATCCATTTTAGAAAGACCCTACCTAAACCTATTACTTTGCATTTTGCCAATAGAGCATCGTGCCAAACTCAATCGAAAGCCTTAGAAATATCAAGAGCCACAACATCAGACTCACCAGAATGATGAAGGCTGATGCTTAGCTTCTCACAAAGGTAAGTCATGAGATCACTGGTTGAACGATGGGCTCTGAACCCGTAT
This sequence comes from Poecilobothrus nobilitatus, assembly GCA_947095535.1. Taxonomy (NCBI): domain Eukaryota; kingdom Metazoa; phylum Arthropoda; class Insecta; order Diptera; family Dolichopodidae; genus Poecilobothrus; species Poecilobothrus nobilitatus. The sequence continues at coordinate 254,695,284 of OX352772.1, read as the reverse complement.
TGACGATCATGAAGCAAACCTTTGTGGTCCAGGTATTTCAGAAGCTTTTGGTTCACTATTTTCTCCATTACCTTGAAAAGGACTGAAGTTATAGCAATAGGGCGGTAGTTAGAGGGATCGCTTTTATAAGCTTTTTTGGGAATTGCGAAAACATGGGCAACCTTCCATTGGGTAGGATGAATACCCGAAGTGAAGGAGAGGTAGAAAAGGTTGCGGAGAGGTTTTGAAATAGTGGTGTAGGTATTTTTAACCACCATGGTGGTTATACCATCTGGACCGGCTGACTTATTTGTATCAAGATTTTTTAAAATTTTTATAACCGCCTGCGTCCTAAAGTAAATTTTACCGAAGGAGCAGCCAGCTCCTGGAACAGAAGGTATCACCTGAGTTGACTGTGACAGTGTCGAATTGAAAGCGAACTGCTTGCCAAATAATTTCGCCTTCTCTTTGGAATCTGATACGGTTCTGTTATTATTATCAATAAGCGGTGAAAAGGAAGACCCTCTAACGTCTTTCTTCTAACGTCTTCCACTTTTGGCAAATGATCAAAAAGATTTGCTATTTTTTGGCATGTGGATGATTTTACGTTTCAACTTTTGGTTGAGTAAGAATTTTTGCTTATTGATAACTCTCTTGCATCTGTTTCTCACCACTACATAGTTGGTCCTGTGACTCTCCAACCTATTGATTTGGTACAGTTTAAAAGACTAATATTTTCTAAAAATAGCTTCTTTGCAAATGTGATTAAACCAAGATTTGGGCCTCCTCTTAACAGATTTCATGAAATGAGGAATGAATACCCTCATTCCAAGTAAAATAGTTTCACTAATCGCATTTGCAGCAAAGTTAACATTTCTATTACGGAAGCAGAATGACCAATCAAATGTTCTAAAAAAGTTATTAAGTTAGCATGGCTGTAACGCCAAACTAATTTTTTGGGAGGGAACCTCTGGTTGGTGATTGCGCTTACCCGGAAATTTGTGTTAACCAAACAATGATCGAAATTACGCCTGGGGCAACGAACTGAAACCACATATTTTTCAGAGTGTGAGGTGAGAAACAGATCCAAGAAGTGACCTTCTTGATCAGCACAGTCTGGGATCCTAGTGGGATTTTTAACAAGTTGAGAAAGGTGGAACAGTGTGGAGAATAGTTCAACTTGTTTCCCAATTGAGTTTTGACTTGGGGAGATGTTGCTAGAAAAACGAAGCCAGTCTCTGTTATGAATGTTGAAATCTCTTGCCAGAACAATTTCAGTTTCTGGAGATTTGCCCAAAATTTCATTGATCTGGTTCGATAGATTTTCAATTTCCGTAGCAGTTTCTTGTTCATTTGGTGGTCTGTATAGGAAACAGAAATGTATGACATGCTTTTCAACGAGAATTTAAACCCAAATGTTGTGAAAGGTTGGGCTAGAACATTTATATTTTGAAATTGTGTGTTGTGTGTTGTGTGTGTTGAAAGCGATGTCATTTTTTACATAGACAGCGATACCTCTTTTGGGTACGAGGTGTGAAATAAGTGAGTAGCCGGTAACATTAAAGTTATCATTGTGGTTAGTGACTTGTGTTTCACATAGGACTAAGACGGCATGAAAATTCGTTTGCAACCCGCGTATGTTACAGAAATTAACATTAAAATTGGTAATTTTGATGGAAAAAAAATTAATATAAAACAAAAGTTAAAATTATAAATAATAACATTAAAATGGAAATCCAGTTTAAAATTAAAATTAAGAGCAAAATTAAAATGAAATCAGAGTTGAAATTGTAATTAAAATCAAAATTAGACTTAAAAGCAATTTGAAAATTAACCAAGATCAAAATCTGACCTAAAATAAATTAAAGTATGTAAATTAAGATTAAAGTAAAAAATCAGTTTTATTTAAACATTTCATTTGATATTTAATAAAGTTACTATATTTCTAAACTAAGTAGTGGCATGATTTTTCAAATCGTCTGCCAGGTTGTTCTGACTATTCTATTGCAAGAGTAGTTAAAAATCAAAATTTATTGATTCATTTACACAGAGTAACATTATTTAACATAATTAACCTAATTAACATATAATTATTTCAATTAATTTTCTTAATTAATTTTTTTTTTTTTTTTAATTTTATTCAAATACTAGTAGTTTTCTTTATCTGTAGAATTTACTTTTAAATAATGATACAAAAACTAATAATTCTTTTTATCTGATCCAGAAATTCACCAAATGTTAACAATTCTTTGCCAAGGTATTGCTTCCTTGTATTTTACAAATTGGACATCTTGCAATAAAATGATAAGAATATTCTGATTCATCGAAATTACATAAATCACACATTCCAGTTGTATTGGCTTCGAAAGTTCTGGCATTTAGATTTAACATACCACCTCGAGCTTTCAATATTAGAGATATCATTTCGTTTGAATTTTCGTTCGAAAAATATTTAGGTATATCCGAGTATCTTAAATTGCTATAGTCACTATGACAAATTGATAGTCTCGCCCTTTCAATGTATTCTTATTTTAGCTGATATGCCAGCTTATTCAATATTATCCTATGATCTGATTCCCAACTATAATTATTTCTTGAAAATTCAAAACCTACATTTCTGTAATTCCATTCTTTAGTTCAGTACATATCACTTTCTAAAACTTTTTGTGCCATCATTTTTGGCAGACGAGTGTTTGGCATGCATAGCACTTTTTCCACATACTCAAAATGACTTTGCAGGATGTTTAAATAAAGCTTGTTTTTTCCACTCTCTAAATATATCATATAATTAAGAGTGTTTTCTGGCAAATAAAAAAGTTTTGGAGTTGAAAAAAACGTTGGAGTTTTTCTATCTGTTCAAATTGTTTAAACCCCCACACTTGGCTACCATAACATATAATTGTTTTTATATAGGGTTTTCCAATTTGAGTGATATGATTTCTTTTCAAAAAAACACACTAATTGTTAAGGAAATTGAAATGTTTTTTATTTAATGTGAAGTACAATCGATACAATGAAGTTCTGAATAAAACATCATTCAAATGGCCTCCACAATTTCTTTTGCAGGAACGAATTCGATGAACCCCATTCTAGAGCACTTTTTCCACTAAATCAAGTCGTATGTCAAACAAAACTGTCGATTCTGGTGTGAACAAAATCGACAAATTATTCAAGAGCAACCATTACATTCACATTTAAATAAATAAATTTAAATCCTTAACTTCCTGAAATCTTCAAAGCAACCTAAAATAATAGCAATCGCAAAATAACTAAACAAAAAATCCCTAGAAAAATAAATAGCAACCAAAAAATAGCAATCGCAAACTTAGTCATGACAGTCTATGATTTAAAATTTTTATTAGATAAAAATTACCGTTAATTACGAATTTTTCTCATGAGAAAAATAACGACAATTTTTTAAATGTAATAAAAATTGATTTTTAATTTTTTATTTAATTTATATTTACCGGAACTCCGCTCCGGCGAGCTCTGGTACAAAAAAAACGCTATTTAATATAGTTAACTTATATAATAATAGTGATCTATGAATTTACAGATGCTGGTAGTTAATATTCTATTTTTTATTACATTTATTACATGGGAAATATATTATACACATGCATCTTATATAGGTAGACCACATGTAAGTGGTCATTTGCATGGTCAATGCATTTCTGAATGATGACATTATGATTGTTGTATGTTAGAAATTGTTTCTATTTTTTAACAACGGTCGAAAATGTTACGTTGTTAAATTAGACACAAATTAGAAACAAAATTTTTTGTTGACGGTCTATCGTGTCGAAATGTGTTAATGCATCACGACAAAATTTATTGAATGAGTTACAGTAGTGTGCCAAAGTGTAGCCAAGTGTAGTACTTGTGCAAATTTTCAATTGGTCAAATCGTTTAAGCACAACTACAAAAAAATGAGAAACTTCATGTCCTGAAGCTGAAATGGGTTAATATATCGTAACCAAATTAACTCCTAAAGCTTTTGTGATAAAGACCTACACTTTTGTAAATTTTCAACTCAACCGTTTAAGAGCGACAACAAATAAATTAAAAATCTTTATTGGGGCCTGATTCCAAAACTGATTAAGGGATCGTAACCAAATCAACTGATTGATATTCAGGGGCGAACAGCTACATTTTTGTAAATTTTCATCTCAATAGGTAAAATCGTTTAAGTGCGACAACAAAGAAATTAAATAACTTCATTGAGCCCTGGGCCGAAACGGGTCAATGGATCGTAACCAAATCAACTCAGTGAGCTTCTCTGGTAAAGAGCTACACTTTGGTAAATTTTTAACTCAATTGGTCAAACCGTTTAAGCGCGACAACAAAGTAAATTATAAAACTTCACTGACTCCTGGTGCGGAAACGGGTCAATGGATCGTAACCAGATTAACCTAGTGAGCTTTTCTGTTAAAGGGCAAGAATTTTGCGAATTTGCAAATTAACTGATTAAACCATTTAAGCAGGACAACAGAAAAATTTAATGAACTTCGATCAACTCTCGTGCGCAAACAGGTTACCGGAACTTCATAAAAATTTGTCACAGACTTTTTTTCAGACCATAAAACCACCGTACAAAATTAGACATAAATCGGAAACAAACATTTTGTTGGGAGCTCGTCGGGCCGAATTCCGATAACATATTGCATGCAAATTTCTTCGGCCCAAAAGCTAAGAAAAACATTTGTACAAATTTTCAACTCAATCGATCAAACCGTTTAGGCAGAGGACAACGAAAAAACGAAGAAGCCTTAAATGGCTCTTGGGCCGCAATGGGTTAGTGAACCGAATCACGAAATAACCTATAACTTTTTCCAGGGTCGTAGAAATGTTACTGCAAAATTTGGCTGCAATCGAACTGGTGATTTTTACGTGAAAAGGGCATGAACAAAAAATCAAACAAACATACAGAATTTCTTCATTATATATTAGATTGCACATGCCTTTGAAACATTCGACCTAATTCTTCCTAAAAAGACTAGGTCTGTTGCGGTTTTTTGCACACGTAATCACAATGCTCATTGAAATTGAGTTTGCTATCAATTATAACACTCAGATATTTTATACTTTTTACATATTCAATTTCATCATTATTTATTTTTATGTGTAGATTTATAACCATGCTTTTATAACTAATTACCATGTACTTTGTTTTGTTAACATTAAGCTTAAGCTTTTTCATATTTACCCAGTTGTACAAGTTATCTAAATCGATATTCACTTTTCTTTCACATGGCCTTCATTTCACAATGTTACTTTACTATAATTTAGGGCTGCGTTAATATCATTTATCTATAGTATATATGAATTTGCATTGCATCTGATATGTTCTCCCCATCAAAAAATCTTTAAACCAGGATAATTCTTTATCGTTAATTTCGTATTTCTCCATTTTATTCAATATGATGTTTCTATCAACTGTCTCGAAAGCTCTTTTTAAATCCAAAAAAACTGCCAATACCTTTTTGCCGGGATCAACAAAATTCTTCCACTCTGTTATTATCCAATTTAAAACCGTTTCAGTCGAATATAACTTTCTAAATCCAGATTGCATTTCATTTATGATCTTGTTGTTCAAAATATGTTCTTCTAACTGTGGCCAGATTATCTTTTCTAAATTTTTTTCGTACAGGGGCAATGTGTTGATTGGTCTCATATTTTCAGCTAATTTACAATTGACAATTTTTTCAACTAGTATTATGGTAGATAGCTTCTATAAATGCGATAGATAGTTTGCTTGCATGCGGACTTCAACAAGTCTCTTCAACTAAATATCTATTAAACAAACAATTAGACCTTCTTTTTACTTCTGACTGGGTAAATGTAACTAGAATATTGACGGCAACACCTCTTTCAAAAATTGATTGTCATCATCCCCCTTTCAGTTTTGTTTAAATAAATCGTCATTAAATATATCACATAAATTTAATTTTTCTAAAACTAATTTTTATATGCTTAACAATTTTTTTCTTTCAATTGACTTTAATTCTTTACTAGACATATATGATTTTATATGCTTAACTATTTTTTTCTTTCAATTGACTTTAATTCTTTACTAGACATATATGATTTAAATAAAACGATTGATAAATTTTACGAAGTAATTTACCATCGATTTGAATTGTATGTTCCTCGAGTTCGTGATAGAAATATCAATTCAAGCCCACCATGGTATGATGGTGAACTAAAAACTCTTAGAAATAAAAAAAATAAAGCGTGGAATGTATATTTAAAAAAGAAAGATAATATTTCTTATTCCAATTTTCTAAATTTATTTCATTCAAATCCTTACTAAGTCTTAAATATGAAGCTTACATTTGTAAAATTGCTTCGTAACTTCGTACAGATCCTAAATCTTTTTGGAAGCTTGTAAATTCAAAACGTAAATCCCATCAATATCCAAATTATATGTCTTACAAAGATCACAATTCAAACGACTCAATTGTTATATCTAATTATTTTAAAGATTTTATTTTTTCGCCGGTAGTTATTCTACTTCTTCTTTCGATATTGATGAATCTAATTTTAACCATTTGGAAGACTTTCCAAGTTTACTTCTTCAAAATATTAATTTTACACCAGCCGCAATACAGCTTTATCTAACTAAATTGGGTGATAACTCTGCTCCTGGACCAAATAACCTCCCAGAAATTATTTTAAAGCGTTGCGCCGGATCCCTATCTAATCCTATAGCACTTTTTTTTAATAAATCTTTTACTTCTGGGGTGGGTGTTCCCTAAGTTATGGAAAGAATCGTACATAAGGCCAGTTCATAAAAAAGATTCAAAAAGTAATGTCGTGAATTATAGGCCTATTTCTAAACTTTCTAGTTTGCTGAAATTGTTTGAGCTTATGGTCTTTGATGCAATTTATGATTATTGTTCTGAATTTCTAGTGAATGATCAACATGGATTTGTAAAAAAGAGATCAACTGTAACTAACCTTACAGAAATAGCTTCAACTATTTGAAAACAATGGAAGTTGGGCGCCAAACTGACATGCTTTACACTGACTTAAGTAAAGCGTTTGATCTTCTACCTCATAGTGTAATACTCTATAAATTAAAAAAATATGGTTTTCCTTATTTCTTAATCAACTGGATTGATTCATACTTAAATAAACGTAGCTATAGTGTTTTTTTCAGAACAGCAATTACAGCATCTTTTGTTGCTAATTCTGGAATACCACAGGGTAGTCATCTTGGACCATTGTTGTTTATTATCTCAATAAATGATGTTACTAAGATTATTCAGAACAGTTCCATAAAAATTTACGCGGACGACATGAAAATCTTTAAAGAAGTGTGCTCAATGAATAATGCAGACTCTTTCCAAAAAGATCTTAATAACTTTATGAACTGGTGTAAATGTAACAATCTTATTTTAAAGATTGATAAATGTGCCGTCATTTCATTTACGCGTTCCCTAAACTTAATCACAAATAATTACACATTTAATAACAACATAATAAAAAGAGTCACTGAATTTAATGATCTTGGTGTAACTTTTGATTGTAAACTTAGTTTTAATACACATATTAGCAAGATCATTAGTAAAGCAAACTCAATGCTAGGTTTTGTAAAAAGGTGTTCTAGAGAATTTAATGACCCATATGTTATAAAATCTCTTTACACGACTTTAGTTCGTCCTATTCTGGAGTATGCAAATCAGGTCTGGATATGTCAATCGTCTCAAATTACTTGACATGAATACTTTAGAATGCAGACGAACAGTCATGAGTATTGTTTTTATTACTCAGGTATTTCATAACTATATAGATTCACACTACATTAACAACATATTAATTAACTCAATCAACACACGAACACGTTTCAGCTCCGAAAACACATTTTCGATTAGATATCATAGGACTAATTACGGCAAATATGAGCCGATTAATAGAATGTTGATTAATGTGAATCAATACAAAACTATAATAAATATAAACATGAGTAAAGATGTGATCAAAAAATCACTGTTCACAATAATTCCATAATTGTTCTTCACTATTTTTGTTGTAAAAATTTTGTGAAATATTAAATATAAGTAAATAACCATTTTCTTTTTTTTTAAAAAATAAATTTTGCTTTGTATAACTTTAATATTAATTTTAGATTAAGTATAATTATCTAAATGTAATATGTAAATACTTGAATTAAGTAAATAAATAAATAAATAACGTTTTATTGCTTTCCTCATAGCCTTTTGATTATTCTCCTTTTTATTAATTTTATTTTCGAAGTAAGTGTCTCTTACTCTGTTTCACTCTTTCTTGTAGTAATTTCTACATTTTTTATATTCTTTCCATTTCTCATTATTATATCCCGATAGATGAAAGGTTTTATATAATCTAATTTTTTCCTCTTTATGCTTTATCAATTCTTCATTAAACCATTCTATAGTGTTTGGTTTGACTATAACTGTTTTAGGTAACTTACTTAACGCTTCTTCGGTTTTTTCAACAAATTCAATTCTATTTATATTTATATCATCTATATTATCTAAGCTATTAAAATTATTCTTAGGCAACTCATCAAGGAAAATTTCCTTATTATAACATATATAAGAAAACTGATTTGCCAATTTTCAATTTTTTGGACCTACATCTAAATTTTATCCATATCGTCTCATGATCTGATATGTTCCAATTCTTATTAACTAATACACTAATACATTTGCTTCAATCCGAAATCTTTTATCAACACGATAATTTTTCCTTTATCATCAGTTTCAGTGTTATAGTCAACGTTAAAATCCTCCCATAGTGTATGATTTTCTCCAAACTTCATGTTGTTCTCCAAGAAATTTTCTAGAGAACACAAAAAATCACTAACAATCACTCCAGGTGATCTATATAGAGTTACAATATTCCATATTACATTTTGGATTCTTATTTTTACCACTATGGACCCGCTTATTTTCAATTGCGACAGTATTAGAATATTATCTGTGTATTCAACATAACACCACTAAGTCCTCCAAACACCTCTTCTCTATGTATTAAAAAATGTTTCCCTTTTTCTACAGCATGTCTTCTACTCAAAGTATGGCAAATTTTATCATCCCCCTATGATTTACATCCAGGTTTAATCCAAGCTTTCATTTGTTCTAATATAGTTAATAAATTTCCACTCAGTTTCCTTGCAATCAATCATCAGATGTTCACCTCCACACTTTTTAAAAATTTCCGCTTACGCAGAATACTGGCTTCTTTTATAGTTAAATTCATAGCACTTTTGCCATTTTCTAACATCAAAGCTTTCATATAACTTGGATCTATTCCATCCAACTCTAATTTTACCTTCGCCTAATATATTTTTTGGACCTACATCTAAATTTTATCCATATCGTCTCATGATCTGATATGTTCCAATTCTTATTAACTAATACACTAATACATTTGCTTCAATCCGAAATCTTTTATCAACACGATAATTTTTCCTTTATCATCAGTTTCAGTGTTATAGTCAACGTTAAAATCCTCCCATAGTGTATGATTTTCTCCAAACTTCATGTTGTTCTCCAAGAAATTTTCTAGAGAACACAAAAAATCACTAACAATCACTCCAGGTGATCTATATAGAGTTACAATATTCCATATTACATTTTGGATTCTTATTTTTACCACTATGGACCCGCTTATTTTCAATTGCGACAGTATTAGAATATTATCTGTGTATTCAACATAACACCACTAAGTTCTCCAAACACCTCTTCTCTATGTATTAAAAAATGTTTCCCTTTTTCTACAGCATGTCTTCTACTCAAAGTATGGCAAATTTTATCATCCCCCTATGATTTACATCCAGGTTTAATCCAAGCTTTCATTTGTTCTAATATAGTTAATAAATTTCCACTCAGTTTCCTTGCAATCAATCATCAGATGTTCACCTCCACACTTTTTAAAAATTTCCGCTTACGCAGAATACTGGCTTCTTTTATAGTTAAATTCATAGCACTTCTGCCATTTTCTAACATCAAAGCTTTCATATAACTTGGATCTATTCCATCCAACTCTAATTTTACCTTCGCCTAATATATTTTTGTAATCTTCTAAATTAATTTCAATTATCACATTGTATGGTTAATTACTTCTATTCATTTTATAACCCTTTATATATTTCGCCTCATCTTTATAAATAAAATTATTTTGGGGTAACAACTTCATTTTTATGTTTTCTCCACTATATTCTCCACTTATTCTTACTAGTAGTATTATTGAATTTTTATTAACTGGTATTGTAACTTCATACTTATTTTACAATTTTTCTGCAATCTGGGTTTTGATAGTTTGCACTGACTCGCTATTACAAAAAACTGCTATCGCCTCATCTTCTTTACTTGGAATATCATCTGTGAATAATTTAGTGTTCACTGGGTCAATTTGACATCTCAAATCTTCTTTTGTGGAGACAGCTGTTTGTTTTTGTTTAACTAACACAACTGGATCTTGTTGGACAATTTCAGCATATGATTGATTTTTGGAAACTGTTTTAGTTTTATTTAAAGTCATTTCTTTACTAATGTTTTCATTGTAAGCTTTGAGGTCTTCCGTTATATTACCAATTTTTTTGAGTTCAAGAACACTTTTTTCACAAGAATCTTGGGCAGATTTCATAGATTTTAACCTTCCCGTATCTAGATTAGATTTTAACGTATCTATTCCCAATAGCAACAAGTAAGTTTTTGATTCACTCTCATTTCCGGAAAAAGGCTCCTCAAATTTATTCTTATACTCTTCTAAGTGAATTTTATTTCTATTAACAGTCTCACCCACACTTACCAAGACTAAGTCTACGTTATGGATGTATCTAATGCAATCTTCACAAATAAACTTTATTGTGCTATTTGTAACCAACAAATTACTACTAGACTGATCAATTCCCGAACATTTAAGGGGCGAGTGATAGACTTTGCCACAAACTCCTGAGCAACTAATTCCTGATTCTCCTCGAATCACACTTCTGGACTTGAGAAATTTTTCTTCTGTTTTAAAGCCTTTAGTACTGTATTATGTTTATTTTATTATTTTGTTTGTAATTGTACTACTAGACTGATCAATTCTCGAACATTTAAGGGGCGAGTGATAAACTTTACCACAAACTCCTGAGCAACTAATTCCTGATTCTCCTCGAATCACACTTCTGTACTGTTAATACTTCTGGATTTGAGACATATTTCTTCAGTTTTAAAGCCTTTAGTACTGTATTATGATTATTTTATATTATTATTTTGTTTGTTTTAAACAAAAATAATATTTCTCAATTTTTCATTCATTCAAAATTTATTTTTGCTTTCTTGTTTAGTGTTTTTTAATATCCATATACAATAGAAATTAGTTTTGAAATAGTTAAATGCAAAATCAAAGGAAAAAAAAACAAAACAAATGTGAATGTTTGATTATAATAGTATGTTGTAAATTTTACCGCATTAGTGATTTTTTAGAATTTTATTCTTAACTTTTATATAGCATTTTCTGGTCAAATTCAGGTATTTACTAAATATATTCAGGTTTTTGCTAAATATATTCAGGTGTTTACTAAATAAATTCAGTTTTTTTTTAGTAAATTTTTGTAAAGGTATATATGGGCTAGCAAGAAAATTTTGTATTCACGAGGTTGGTTCAATTACTTATTGACAATTGACATTTTAGACAGTAATAAACATACTTACTTTAATTTTAACATTCTAAGATATTGCATTTAACAAATAAATATATTAGATTTATACATTAGATTATTTTGTGGACAAAAAGTGTAAATAAAAAACAATTTTTTATTCAATAAATCTAATAAAAATGCTCCACAAACTTACGGTTGAAAAAATTCAAGGATAATTCAAAATACATTAGAATTAGAATCTAATGGGTATGGTTAATGGTTATATTATGATTATTTTCAGTTTTTTTAAACGAAACAAAATAATGATTTGAATTTATTATATTTGGACATGTAGTAACAGTATATCAATATATATGCGATACTTTTTTCATTCAAAAAATAATTCTATTACGAATATTTTAACAGATTATATATGCATTAAGATATTATATGTATAAGAGGTTATACGCATTGTCGTTTTATAGCTGGAATTATCTTTGTTCATAAAAAGAAATGTCAATATCATGTCAAGTCAACCAATACTTACTTACATATGTACCAACCAATACCAACTACGTACAATATTATAATATACAAATTACAATACAATAGAATACAATACAATGTATATTTAAATTCGACATAATATTATTAACTAATAGCACCACAATATTTCTTATTTATTTCATTACAAGCTTAGATCAAGCAAGTTACAAAATCAAAATATTACTTAAAATTAATCTAACAATATAAACAAAAAAAAAAAAAAAATAAAATAAAAACTACAGTTAAAGATTATTAATTAAATTTGAATTAACAAACTAGAAATAAAGAAATTGTATTAACAAAACAAAATAATAGATTTTTAATGAAGATAATTTGCTTATTCTAGAAAATTGGCAAATAAGAGAATATTAGATTATTAAATATTATAAGCTTTTGTTGACTTGATAATCAAATAAACCTTAGGTTATGAACTTCAATTAAAAATAAAAAAAAATTAATGGCACGAATATAGACAGTTCTTTAAAGAATCTTTTGTTAATAAGAAATTAATATGGGATTTATATTTATTATATATTATTATATATTTATTATATATTTATCACATAAACACATCATAGATCGGTTCATATTTACCATAATTGGTTCGGCGAAATTGTAAATTGAAAATATTAGCAGATCTTAACCTGGAATTGGAACAATAATTTAAATTGTCATATAATTGGGATGACAAAATATTTCCATTAATATCAGCAACTTCACGCCGTTTTTCCAAGCTGTTGAGATGAATCCAATTTAACCTATGTTCATAAGGAGGTAAAATTAAAGGATTAGACCAAGGTAGATGACGAAGAGCAAATCTAAGAAATTTTTTTTGAACAGATTCTATTCTTTTTATATCGATTTGGTAAAATGGGTTCCAAACTTGGCTGGCATATTCAAGGTTAGGCCTAACTAAGTAAGTGTAGAGAGATTTAGTACATAAGGATCATTAAAGTCCTTAAACCAACGTTTTATAAAACCAAGCATAGAATTGGATTTATTTAAAATATAAGGTGTAGTGAGACTGAAATGAAAGCTTACTATCAAAAAGTACGCCAAGATCTTTAATTAAATTGACGTTTATAACAAATTGGTTATAAATAGAGTATGAATACAAAATTGGAATAGAGCGACGAGTAAAGCGAATAAAAGCACATTTTTTATATTTAGAAGGAGGTTATTATTACAACACCAAATATAAAAACGACTAAAATCATCTTGTAAAGCTAAAGCGTCATCAAAAGAAGTAATTTTTTTATAAATTTTCATATCATCAGCGTAGATTTTAATTTCGCTGTTTAATATAGTTGATATAACGTCGTTGATAGAAATTATAAATAAAAGGGGACGAAGATGACTGCCTCGAGGTACACCAGTTGTAGCTTTAAATTTAGAAGAAATTTCAGATCTAAATGAAATAGAGTAACTCCAATCGGAGAGATAGGAGTTAATACAATTTACAAAATAAGTAGGAATACCTAGTTTATTCAACTTAAAAATGATAATATTATGTGGTAGCAAGTCAAAAGCTTTACTAAAATTGGTATAAATCACATCAGTTTGGAAGCCTTCTTCCATATTTTTTAAGAAAATAGAGGTAGCTTCAACTAGATTGGTGGTAGTAGATTTTTTTTTTACGAAACCATGTTGATATGGAGATAAAAAACAAGTACAGTGATCGTATATAGAATCGAATACAATTAGCTCAAAAAGTTTAGGAATAGATGATAGTTTAGCTATTGGGCGATAATAGATTACATCGTTTTTTTGATCTTTCTTGTAAATAGGTTTAATAAGAGCATTCTTCCAAAATGTGAAAAAATTTGGAAGAATTATATAAAAGAAAGAAATTTATATAATCATGAATATTATTATTTTTTATACATTTACGCCAGGCTTTGTTTTTTTGTGTTTCCTAATTTCATGAGATGTTTAGTATACCATGGCAGACTTGTTGAATTTTTTCTGTCAACGACCAACGGAACAAAACGTAATATTGAGGAAAAGAAAATTTCATAAAACGTGTTGACTGACTCATAGAGATGAGAAGAAGAAAAAATGAAAATCATAAGAACATAGATAATTATTAATACCTTCAAAGTTCACTTTATGAAAATATAAATTACTAAACAGTAAATACTAACAAAAAGACGAGGAAGAGTGCAGTAGAGTAGACTGTGTTAACTCTGGAATACCCGTATGAACGTAATATACCCTGTTTCTATAAAACTCGACCATCTTTTAAGAATTTTCAGATATTGTAGTACCGACGTTAACTACAGAGATATATTTATATAAATTGTGGAGTTGTATGACAGCTACCCGAATCTATTGCATAAGCACAACCAAATTTTACAGAAGTTGTTGCCATAAAACTTGATCATTATTTATAAGATTTTAGACGCCTAGCTTCATTAAGTTTCAAGATTTCCAAGAATCAAATTTTAGAAAAGTTTTTGGCATGTAACTTGACATCTCTTCACTGAATTTCAGATACCTAGCTTCAATAGACACTGAGTTATTTTCATTTAAAAAGAGAAGTTGTATAGCACCTACCCGAACATGTTGCACCAGCAGAACCAAATTTTACAGAAGTTGTTGCCATAAAACTTGATCATCATTTGCAAAATTTCAGGTACCTAGCTTGAAGAGATACTGAATTATTTCCACATAAAGAAAGAAGTTATATGGCAGCTACTCGAACCCGGCAGCCGAAAATGCTGGATTTAAATAGCAAAAGTAACAATTTTGCAAAAGTGACGTAAAGAAAATTTTAGCCTCCTAGCTCCTTTAGTTTTTGAATTATCGTGCGAACCAACGGACGAACGTACATGGCTAAATCAACTCAGAATTCGATTCTAAGCCGATCCATACCTTTAAAACTATATCTAGCTCAACTCGTTTAAGGTGTCACAAACGTATTGGCAAATTTATTATACCCTTGAACAGTTCATACGGGTATAAAAAACTAATAAATATAAAAAGTAAACCTTCCTTTCTCTTTATTCTAATTTCATTTATTTCTATTAATTGTTGTTAATATAAGCAAAGAGAAAAAAATTGTTATTATTATGTTTTGTTTAATACTGTGTTTACTGTTTAGTAATTAATACTGTGCTGTCATTTGCTAATAATATAATAGCGTATGTAAATGTACATTGTATTGTAATTTATAATATTATAATATTGTAATTGGTGTTGGATGGTACATTTGTAGGTATTAGTAGAATTAAAATCTAAAGAATATCGTTTAAGAATCATACCTTTTCTTTTCATTCTTAACGCTTTTGCCTCTTTTCTTGTTAGTATTAGTATTTAGTAAGAAATACTGTGATTGTGTGTGCTCTTAAATCGAAAAAAAGTAACACGAATAGTAGCAGCAGGAGATTGTCTTTTATTATATTAAGATATTTTTCTCCCTTGATTATTTATAATATTCTCACACTGACTATTGCAACTAATGAACAACAAATTTTCATCTTTTATTTGAAATTTAATAAACTATTTTGCAATGATGAACGTATACTAGATTAATAAGAGAAACTGTTATTTAAAATTTGGTTCTAATTTTTTAAAATTTGTTTTTGCATTATTATTTTAACGCTCATTCCTTCCTCAAAATTAAAATATGTAATTAAACATATACATTTTCGTATATTTTGTAGTGCTATTTCATTTTATTATTTTCTTTTAGTTCAGTGTAGATTGAAAAGTATTCTATAAAATTATAAGATATGCTATAATGACAATAAAACAATATTATAAAGTTCAATTGTATCCAAAATTACGAAAATTTTTTTTTTTTTTTTTTACGAGGGTTGGAGGAAAACTCGAAAGTCACCAAGAGGAACTGCACGTGCTTCCTCAGGGTAGTGTTGGACTTTAACCAACCAAAACCACCCCCCTTTTAAAACCAAACTTTAGGATGGAACCTTTAATACAAATGTACAGTTTGGTTTTGTGGATAGGGATGTGGGAAGGATAATTGGGGAAATTTGAATTGGAAAATTTGTATTATGGGGGATAGGTAGGAAAATTTGGAGGGACATTTTGAAGAAAGATGTTAATATTCTTCTTAAATTTAAGTAAATCGTACACATATGAATTACCAACTTTAGGGAACACATGTGATGGTATATGGTTCCACAAACGGGACGCGCGCATGACAAACGAATTTCCATAGGCTGTATTTCGCCATCTTGATAACTCAACATGATAGGGATGAGCATCTGCTGCCCTTCTTGTTTCTCGTTGGAAAACTTTGAGTGGAGGCATTAATTGTTTTTTTTCTTTGGAACAAGTTTGAATCCCTACGAGATACCTATAAAACAAGGTCAGTGACCCAACTGTGCGACGGTGGCTGAGTGGAGTGAGCATTGAAGTTACACTGGGGTCGTTTATCAAAAGAATAGCTCTATTTTGCACATTATCTAAATAACTCAGTGCTGTTTGAGGCCCTGCAGCCCAAATGTGTGCATTATACTCCATTTTCGGCCTAATGTGAGACTTCACTTGACTTCGGTTTTGACCGTCGGTTTGACAACATAATTTAGAATAACTAAAAATATAAATAATATCTACTTAACTTTTAAATTTACCTTAATCTATTTTATTTTAATTTTAATCTTAATTTAACTAATAAATTCACTTGTTTTTTTTTTTTTTTTTATTTTGTTTGTTTTAATTTTAATTATGTGTAAAATAAAAGGTGCAAAATAAATATAATACATGTTTAAAAACTTGGCTGCACTCCCAATGGCGGCAGTAAGATAAGTACTTTTTTTTTAATATCACATTTATTTATCTTTCTAATATCACATTTTTTATCTTCTGTTATTTAATTCCACTTTTTTTTTGTTTTATATATTTATTTAATATTTAGTATATTGACTAATTTATTTTATTTTATTTTTTAAAAAAAAATTTTTCTTAATTCAACGCGCGCGGTTGCTTTGTTTACAATTAATTAGTTTTAATTTTATTTTTTTTTTTTTCTGTTATTTTCTTTCTAACATCTCCTAGTTGTAAACAAAGCAAAAACAATATCCTTCTCACTCCATCCCCTTGATAGATGTCAGTGTTCTAATTCTTCTCTTCTCAATAATCAATACCACCATAACTTAAACAGTAATTTTAATTTGTAATTTCTGGTGGTATTTACTTATTATAATTTACTTTTACTTTATCATAAAAGATCTTGAGAAGAGTTTAATATTATTGTAAATTTTACTATTATTTATAATAGTGTGTGTAAAAATCAACTTAATTAATCAATAACTTTTATTTGCTATAACGTGCTCTTTTTTTCTTTTTTGTATTGCACGTAAGGTTTGCTTTGGGTGTGTTTTTGGTTGTAACTGCGTTCAATAAGGTTACTTCACAGTGTTTGCTAAAAACTGTTGAACGTTTTATAAATCATTTGCACATTCAAGGCAAACATTTAATTTAATTTAATTTAATTTTAATTTTAATTTTAAATTTAATTAACAAATAAATTGTGTTGTCAAGCTCGCGGTATACACATATAATTTTTATAATTTTTATCGTTTCTTTATCAATTTAAATTTTAATTTGATATTTCACTTTTTTATCTAATTATAAATTTTAATTTGCTGATTTTTACTTGTTTTTTATTGATTCTTAAAATTTTACAAAATTACCAATTTTAATGTAAATTTCTGCAATATACGCGGTTTACAGACGAATTTCGATGCTGTCATCATTTGCTAGCTAGTAAAATTCCTCCAATTTTTGGTACCGGAATTATTCGAGGAATATAAAGTTTTTTTTCTGCCCCTTAGCAAACTTTCGAGCTGCATGTAAAGCTATTTTTATAATATTTTTATCATTCATTGGTTTTTTTGTAGTTTTAATAGCTAATTTAACTTCTTTTATAACATTTTCCAAAGGTTTTTCTCTTTGACTTTTTTTTGTTTTCTTTTTTAAACCCATACCAAGTTTAACTTTAGCTTTCATTGCGTTTGTAACTAGATATGAATTTAACCTTTCACTAAAACTTGAGTCTTTAGCTGTAACTCTTTGCCAAGCGTTTTCTGCTAGTATATTGTCAGCTATATGACGCTGATTTTGATCAGAACTTTTGGAATATGCTATATCATGCTCCCGACAAGCTTCATCTAAACCATTAATTCCTTTATCACCACGAGCTAATCGTTTTGTTAATTTTGTTCCAGGTCCGCAATAATTATAGCCAGGTAAATGTGCTTCAATTGGTAATTTATTAATTAATGAATTAATAACTTCTCTTCTTTTAACAGTTTTTTTATTACTGTTTAAATATTTATTACGGAAAAGCATAATATGCTGTTTAGTTTAAAAAAGTCAATCAAACACTCATCACCTTTAAAACTCATCATAATCATTTAAAAGAAAAAAATCTTTTACTAAGTTAAAGAAATGAAATTTGTAAAAGTAGGTACCGCAGTTAAAGTTAAAAATTTTTATCAAAATTTAAAGAAAAAATATAAAAAACATGGGGAATGCTTTCCAGATAGTATAAGACGATTAATAGTCGGGCCGTCAAATTGTGGTAAAACTAATGCTATGATAAGTATGCTTTTAGATCCTAAAGGGCTTAAATTTCAAAACATATATCTTTACTCGAAATCATTACATGAACCTAAATATGAATATTTAAAAAAATTAATAAAACCATTCAAAGGAATGGGATATAACGAATTTTCAAATAATGTGGATGTAATTGAACCTTCAGCCTCTCTACCGAACTCAATATTTATTTTCGATGATGTAGCTTGCGATAAGCAAGATAGTATACGAAATTATTTTTGCATGGGGCGACATCAAGAAGTTGATAGCTTTTATTTGTGTCAGTCTTATACAAGAATTCCAAAGCATTTAATTAGAGATAATGCCAACTTTTTGATTATATTCAAACAAGATGATTTAAATTTAAAACATATATATAATGATCATGTAAATTCTGATATGTCTTATAATGATTTCAAAAAGTTGAATGCATGCTGCTGGAATGATAAATATGGTTTTCTATTAATTGATAAAGACAGCAATTTAAATAATGGTCGTTATAGAAAAAACTTTGATACATTTGCTAAATTTTAGTTAACAAGAAATTGGTTAGCACTTCGTTACTAACTGAACCGGTCATTTAGCAGACAGCAGTTCGCAATTAGCTGTTACCAGTTAGCGGTTACCAGTTAGCAGTTAGAAATAGAACAGTTCGGTCGTTAATTTGTAGTTAATAACTGAACAGATTAGTTTCCATTTAAAGAAAATGGATGAACCACTTATTTAAGATTTAACTAAAACTCGTAAAAGTGTAAAAACAAAATTCCAATTGAAAGATTTAATTAAAACTCGTAAAAGTTTAAAAAGAAAATTTCAATCTTTAAAAATTAAGAAGCTTTCAGAAGATCATAATCGGGAAGAAAAATTTACTCCAATTACAAAGCCATTAAAAGAATTAACAAATATTGTTAAACAACAACGAATTTCAGATATCAAACCGGAAATTGAATGGGTTGATGATAATAATAAAAATTCTAAGTTAATGAGGTCATTTAGGTCGCAAGTTAAAACACCTAGCAACAGAAATAATACTTACAATGAATTTAGAACTTCAACACCGAATATAATCAAATTTGATAATGATGAATCATCATCAATTACACCATTTTTGTTTCTAAACAAGTCAGAACTCGATAAGACATATGGACCTTATTTTGATGAATCATTAAATGTGCGAAAACTTGGCAATTCTAATTTTGATAGATGAAATAATAAAATAGATGAAATTAATAAAAATATTTTGATTGATATGGAAGTTTTTGAAGGTACTGATGGTCTATATGAATTAATATTAAAAAAGAAACCTCTAAAATATACTGAAAGTGATTTAAGTACGTATCATCACATTCTTAAAAAAACGGATGCACATAGAAGAAATTATAATCCTTTAGAACAAATTAAAGGAAACAAAGGTTTTAAATTCAAGAATATATTAAGAAAATTATATGAACATGATCATAACACTAGACATAAAAAAACTGGATCACGTTATAAGAAAAAAAATGTACTCAGTTTTTTCATAAATCTTTAACACCAGAAACCCAATTAAATTATACAAATCAATCAAATCAATATGTTTATTGGGATGATCCTAATGAGTTAGTTGATAGATTAAGACTTCTAATAGCATCACAATCAGCTGGTAACAATAATCATCATAATGAAATTGTATCTATAATTGAAGAATTGAGAGAAGCAAATATAATTCAAACATATTCTTCTAGAAAACATACAGATTCTTCTAGAAAACTGCATAGTCAAGGTCCTCCAGGTATAGGTTTCAAACTAACTTCTGAAGGAAATTATGATTTAGATAACAAAACTTTATCAAATGTTCAAGATCCAGTTAACGGAAATGATGCAGCAACCCAAACATTTGTAAATAACCAAATTTTCTTTCACAAAGAATTAATAAAAAATTATATAGGAGAAATGTTTGATCATACAGAGACAGCAATGTCTATAGAATTTAAATTAGCAGAAGAAAAATTGAGAATTTTAGAAGAAAAAATGCAAGATAGTTTAGAGAATATCCACATCAAATTTTCTACTATGTTAAATGAAAAATTTTCAAAAATGAATGATTTTGTTGAATTTCAAGTTAAAAAACCTATTGGAAAAGCTCAATCAGCGTTAGATTTAATTAATAATTCAAGAAATTAATTGTGATAGTTTTCATTTAACTACCAAAATGGATATACATCAAATAGGATATTCTTTAAATATTTTTTAAATAAATATGAAGATATTTTATTGGAAGAACATTATGAGCAGTTGAAAGAACATTTAAAATTTTTAAAGTTATTTAAAAATTCTCTACAAATTGAAACGAAGGAGTATGGATATCATTGGGATATATGCCCCTATACATCAGATAATGAAAGTTTTCCAGATACTTGCCTATGCCATTCAGCAGAACAATGCCTGTTACACTGTACCAAATTAATGGAATTATATAAAAGAATAGAAAATAGGTTATAATAATATTATACATACTTGTAAAATAAAAAATATAAATTTTACAATTTGAACATTAATTGTTTACTTTATTTATTAATCAGTGAAAGAGAGGTATATTTTATTGATGATATTATTTCTAAGATTCTAGATAGTAATCACCGAAAATTCATTTTCAATCAAAGATTTTCTAATTAGTTATACATAATAATTATGTACATCTATTTTTATTTTGTTTAAAAATGAGTAAAAGAGAAGTTGTTGAAGAGCTGCATAAGCCTGCACGGAGAAATTTCAAACGACGTAGAGTTATAATTAAAGTATTTGATGAGCTTTGGCAAGCTGATTTAGTAGAAATGGGTTCATATACTACAGAGAACAAAGACTTTAAATTTTTACTAACTGTAATTGATACCTTTTCTAGGTATGCATGGGCAATCCTTATAAAAACAAAAACTGCAGAGAACGTCACAAAAGCAATGCAAAATATTTTGCAAACTTCTAAAAGGCATCCACAAAATTTGCAAACTGATGATGGAAAACAATTCTTCAATAAAATATTTAAAAATTTAATGGATGAATTTCAAATAAATCATTATTCAACATTTAGCTCGTTAAAAGCTTCCATAGTAGAACGTTTCAATCGTACTCTAAAAGAAAAAATGTGGAAAGAATTTAGTTTCAATGGGAATTACAAATGGATGAATATTATTTCTAAACTAGTTCACCAATACAATAACACTATACATCGTACTATTCATCGTATCGTACTATACATCGTAAAGAAACCAACAGAGGTAAACAGAAAAAATTCTTATGAATTGTTAGCAACAATTTACAATCATATTAAGATTTCTCCGCCAGCTAAATTTAAAATTGATGATTCAGTTCGTATAAGCAAGTATAAACATGTTCTTGAGAAAGGTTACACTCCAAATTGGACAACGGAAGTATTTAAGATAAGATAAGTTCAAATCACTAACCCTGTCACATATTTACTGAAAAATTATCAAGGTCAACCCATACAAGGAAGCTTCTATGAATATGAATTGTTAAAAACTGAAAATAAACAAGTGTTTTTGATTGAAAAAATTCTTAAAACTAAAGATAGTAAAATTTTTGTTAAATGGTTAGGGTTTCCCTCTGATCATAATTCCTGGATAAATAAAAAAGATTTATTATAAAAATTTTTTTTATTTTATTATTTTACAATTATTGTCATTTTATTTTGATAAATTATGAAATCTCCATTTGATATGATGATTTTTGTTTTATTGATTGCAAATCAAGTATAGTGTAATCGGATTCCACTTCTCCATTACTTAAAATTCTATCTGCTAATATTTCTCGATATTCTAAGCATTTAATTTCAAGAGACTTTAGTTTAAAATTGCTATTATATTCACATCTTATATGGATTTCTTTATTATTATTACCATATTCCAATTGAAAATGTCTCTAAAATATATTTTCACTATTTATAATTCCACCAATATTACGTTCTTTTAAAATTAATTCCTGTCTAAAAGCCTCAATAGCCTCATCTACAGAAACATATTGAGGTGCTAAGTCAGCTTTATCTTCTGGTAATGGTTCATCTGCTAAAGTAATTATTGATGCTATGGTTGCAGTTTTTACTGCATTTGTTGTTGTTTTGTTTAATTCTGGTGAAATTACATGTTTTAATAGCTGAACTGATAAATTTACTCTCACCGTCTCATTACTTGGAAGTAATATATTAAAGTATCTGCTCTCAAAGGCTGATTCGTCTAATCTAATATTAGAAAATGGAGCGGAATTTGCTTGAATAGTTAACAAAAATCATAGAAAAAATATAAATGTTGTCATAGTTAATCAAAAAAGTATGATGTATCTTGTTTAAAGGTTAACGAAGAAATGCTTTATATGATTCAATATGTTGTGAAATTCTTTTTTTCTTATCTTTTGGTAATACATATGAAATATATTTTTCAATCATTTCCCAATCATCTTCTTCAGCAAATGGGCAATCGTTATTAAAATGATTAGGTATTTGCTTTTTTTTATTTGGTGAATTTCTTACTTTACCAATAATGGAAATATCACCTCCGTAAACTTCAATTTTAAGATGTTGCCAATCCAAATGAGATAAATCGAATTTGTTATTTAATGACTCCCCATTTCTAATTTTAAATAAACAAATCTTTTCTCCACCTTCTGGAGTTATATATACCTCCAAAAAATCATGAAATATTTTCCAATTAATTATTCTAATTGAAGCCCATTTCCGCCCACAAATACAATATTTATAGCCATGTAAAATATTATCAGCCCAAAACATTATGATGTCTCTACTTAATAATCTAATCGGATTATATGTTATATTTTATGTTAAGATTAGCCTTTTATAGAATTTTAGATGTAAAATTATTATAAAAAATATTTTAATTTAAATGTTTTATTTATTATAAACACCCCCAAAAAAAAAAATTGTTACATTTTGAACATTAATGATTTACATTTTTCATGTTATCAGTACAAAATGGAATACAACAACAACACCATAATCCTATCAAACACATTAATAGAGCTGCAATATGAGTTTTGTTAGCATTTTTATATTCAATTCTCGTTACATTTCTTTCACCAATGATCAATTGTAATGATCAATTTAAACATACTGCTACTTGAGGATTAGATCCAAATGATGTTTTAAATGCTTGTTGTACAAAAAATATTTGAACCAATATATCCTTGCTTTGTGTTATATGATGATCATGATGATGATGATGAATCCATGAATGTTTTCACTTGACTAAATTCTTTAGAAAAAATAAAATTAAAAAAATCTTCTCTGGGTAAGAGCATAGAACTGGGATTGAACCTAAACATAATATGTTTATAAACTTACTTAATACCTAATAGTTTTCTATCTACACCGTAGAACTCCTTCCCACAGAAGATTTAGTTAATTCTTGCTATTTTCATATTTTATTTCTTAATTAGTGGTTTAATTAGTTTTTATCGCATAATGGAGTTCGCAAGAACAATTCATATGTTTAATAAATGTTATTTAGAAAATAAAATAAAGAAAATAAATTTAGAAAGAAATACAAAAAGGAAATTAAGAACCATATTAAGTTTCTGAGGAATTATGCTGATTCAACACTAATTCAATTTAATTCACTCAAAGAAGATCAAGATGATAAATGGACGGATTTGGTTACACACAATTCAACAAAATTTTTTAAAATATCTTTATTACGATTAGCTAAAATCATAAAAAATTTAAAGAAAATAATTATAAATATCGGAAAACGTTAAAAAATAAATAAAAAAAACTTTGTAATACTAATATATTTTGTTTTTTCTTTTTAAATTAACAATAGAAATCCCCTGACGTCATTTTTGACATTTTATTTTTATTCTACATTTAAAAATTAAATACCTCAATTTTTAATTCTAATCCTTATCAGCATTATTTCTAACAACAATCGGAATCTTCTGACGTAATCTTTCTTTTAATTAAAGCCCGCGTTCTAAAATTCTTATTATTTCATTCATCATATCATTTTTCGTTTTTTTCTTGTATAAATTTTCTTAATATATATTTTATATTTTAGTCAAGAAATTCCCTGACGTCATTTTTAGACTTTTTTAATTTCTTATCTCATTTTTTTTTGTTATAGTTTTTTTCTGTTTCATATAAAAAATGTTTTACCAACGGCATACACAAAAAAAATTTTTTTGTCATTGTTTTTTTTTGTTTTGTTTTTTTTTCCTGATAAAAAATGTTTTACCGACGGCAAATACAAAAATGTCACAGAACTCTCATAGTATAATTACTGTAATGCGCAAAAGCATAATTTTGTAATGATCTTTACTTTTTATATTCTTTACTATGTACATACAAAAATATATAATGTATGTATGTAGTTTGAATTTGGCAATTGGAATTATTTTGAATGAAATTTTATATGTATATATCTATATACACAATATACATAATAAATGTTCCTAAATAAAACACAAAAAAACATTAATTTTTAACGCCATGCATATTCAATATGCAATAAAGAATGTTGACAACAAATATTCTGATTTAAATCCTAAACAAATGTTTTAAAACAAAATAATTTAGCAACTTTGGGTTTGCTAAATTCTAATACAAAATGCATGTGCACATCAAGATTGATTGAACTAAATTATTATAGGAAGAAAGATCAAATAATATGTGTATATTATACATAAAATTTTATTAAAAAAATGTTGATGAATACAGTTAACAAAAACAAAAAAAAATACGTACACGAATTGCATTCGAACCACATTACCCTTACTTTCAAAACCTGTACACCCTCCTCTGCACTATACAACACTTAAATATTTAATGAACATATTACGTACATAAAATCTTAATTTTGCATATTCAATATGCATTAAAGAATGTTGACAGCAAATATTTTGATTTAAATACTAAACAAATGTTGTAAACAAAATAATTTAGCAACATACATAAAAATATACTATTATAGGAGAAAAGATCAAAAATATATTGCGTCTGTATTGTATGCATGAATTTAGAGATAAAAATTTTAGAGATTAAAAGTTTTAAATTCAAATATACAAAATATATTCATATTATATGCTTTTTATATTAACTCGTCGGTGTCGGTTTATTTATTTATTTATTTATTGTGAACTGGATTCGAACAACATGACTCCTAATTTTGAAACCTGTACACTTTCCTCTGCACTATACAACACTTACAAATGTTGCTAACAGATTACGAAGATAATAAAAAGCGTGACAGAATGACAAATAAATAAATAAATAAACCGACAGCGACGAGTTAATATAAAAGCATATAAAATAAAAACATTTAAAATTTAAAATAGTATTGAAACAAAAATTTTTTCATAATAATAAGTAATAAAAAAGTAATTTATAAAAAACAAATTGATTCAACTAAGTTCGTACGATTTAATTTAAAGTCATCAAAGCTCATACGATGTTAATTAATATTGTGTTACGTCACCTTTAGCTCTAATAACACATTTTAATTCTCAATTATTTTATAAAATGAGTATTCCAGGTTTACCGTTCATTTCATATGTCAAAATTTAGTTTAATACTCTAATAAAACATTTGAATGCATTTTATAATTTATAAATTTAATATGCCTCGTGGTAAAGCAATTAGTAATGATTTGCGAGAAAAAATAATAATCATATAATGTAATAACCAAGCAATTTAAAATGGCTAAAAGTTCTATTTAATACATAATTAAAAATTATAAGGAAACTATTCAAATAGGTAAGAAGAAAAATATGTAAAAAAAACTTCTGATGATCGATCCTTAAGAAAAATTGTTCGGGAAAATAGGCGGGCAACAACTTCTGAATTGAAAACTCTTTGGATGAATAGAATAAAAAAAATATTTCAACATCTACTCTCAGGCGTATGAAATCTATGGGATTTAGGTTTTATAAAATAATATAAAAAATTTTAAAAGAAAAATGCAGTATAAAGAGACACGTTATTAACTGCAGGCCAAAGCGAAACCATTACTTACACTAAAGCAAAAAACGAAAAAGATTAGCTTGGGCTAAAGCACATTTAAATTGGACACAAGAACAATGGAATTCTGTTTTATTTAGTGACGAATCAAAATTTGATACTTCAGTAGGAGATCAAAGAGGTCGTGTTATACGAACTAAAAATGAAGCATTTCATACTGACTGTTTGAAAAGGACAATAAAATTTGCGGCAGGGCTGATGGCATGGGTCTGTATGTCTAGTAAAGGAGTAGGAGAGCTGTGTTTTATTGATGGAATAGTTAATGCTGAAAAATATCAAAGTATTTTAACTGAAGATCTGTCCCAATAGAACATTTTGAATTTAATGATGAAATATTGTTTCAACAGGATGGTGCAAGCTGCCATACATCTAAAAGCACCAAAAAGTGGTTAGCTGAAAATAAAATTAATGTAATGGAGTGGCCATGCTCAAGTTCGGATCTTAATCCGATAGAAAATGTATGGCGCATTATAAAAAATGAATTAAGATGTGGACGTCCACGAACAAAAGACGAATGAAGACAAAAATTGGCAGAAATTTGGTCAAAAATAAAACCAGAAGACTGTCAAAAGTTGTATCAATCTATGCATAAAAAAATACAATGTGTTATTACAGCTATAATAATAATAATAGTAATAATAATAATAATAATAGTAGTAGTAATAGTAATAATAACAATAATTATAATAATACTAATAATAATAGTAATAATAATTATAGCTGCTACAGTGGAGCCATATTTGGTTATATCATGCAAGTAAGGTGTTATATACTGCTGCACGTTGTAATCCACTGATGGCGCTGACTCAATAGTAAAATATAATAATATTAATAAGAATACTAATACCAATAATAATAGCCGCTACTGTGACAGTAGTGGGGGTTGCCTTCAATAATTATCTCATGTATTACTATATACCATTACTACATGTTGTAACTGTTGTTACGGCTTTAGTCATTGTTAGCAAAATAGTATCCTTTTCTATCCCTACTCCCTAGCCAATATACTGCGCTCGCAGGTAAGGGTTTCATCCCATTATATTGGCTAAAGGGGGAGGTGGGTTTAGTCAGTAAGAATCTGACACTACCAAGGGGGAAATTCTTGGTGTCTTTGGAAGATTCCCATCTCCCTTAGGAAAAACAAAAAAAAAAGGGGACGTAACACAATATTAATTAACATCGTACGAGCTTTAATGACTTTAAATTAAATCGTACGAACTTAGTTGAATCAATTTGCTTTTTTATAAATTACTTTTTTATTACTTCTTATTATGAATAAATTTTTGTTTCAATAATATTTTAAATTCTAAATGTTCTTATTTTTAACATAAAATAGTAAAAACCGGAGAATTTTTATAAACTTTGTTTATTTAATAGTTTTAATTTCAAACTTTCTTACACATTATATGTAAGTCATACGAAATTCGATGAGCAGGCCTCGTAATACCAGTTAATTTTTATTATGGCTTTATAAAACTTTAAGTCTAAGTCTTAAGTTTAAGTTTAATTTTGATTTTGATTACAATTTCAACTCTGATTTCATTTTAATTTTGCTTTTGATTTTAATTTTAAACTACATTTCAATTTTAATATTTTTATTTATTATCGTAACTTTTCTTTTATATTAATTTTTTCCATCAAAATTACCAATTTTAATGTTAATTTCTGTAACATACGCGGGTTGCAAACTAATTTTCATGCCGTCGATTGCCATCTTAGTTCCACTAAACCAGCAATCTTAGCCCTATGTAAAACACAAGTGAGTAACCACAATGATAACTTTAATGTTACTGGCTACTCACTTATTTCACACTTCGTACCCAAAAGAGGTATCGCTGTCTATATAAAAAATGACATCGCTTTCAACACACTTTCAAAATATAAATGTTCTAGCCCAACCTTTCATCACATTTCGGTCAAAATTCTCGTTGAAAAGTATGTCATACATTTCTGTTTCCTATAGAGATCACCCAAATCAAACGAACAAGAAACTCCTATGGAAATTGAAAATCTATCGAACCAGATCAATTAAATTTTGGACACATCTCCAGAAACTGAAATTGTTCTGGCGGGAGATTTCAACATTCATACCAGGAACCGGCTTCATTTTTCTAGCAACATCTCCCCGAGTTAAAACTCAATTGGGAAACAAGTTGAAGTATTCTCCACACTGTTCCACTTTTCTCAACTTGTCCAAAATCGCACTAGGATCCCGGACCGTGCTGATCATGAAGGTCATCTCTTGGATCTGTTTCTCACCACACACCCTGAAAAATTGTGGTTTCAGTTGGTTTCCCCCTGGGTAATTCCGACCATTGTTTGGTTAACACAAGTTTCCGGGTAAGCCCAATCTCCAACCAGAGGTCCCCTTCCAAAAAATTAGTTTGACATTACAGCCATGCTGACCGGGAGGGCCTTAACAACTTTTTTAGAGCCTTTCATTGGTAATTCTGCTTCCGCAACAGAAATGTTAACTTTGCTGCAAATGCGATTAGTGAAACTATTTTATTTGGAATGAGGTTATTCATCCCACATTTCATGAAATCTGTTAAGAGGACTCAAAAATCTTTGTTTAATCGTATTTGCAAAGAAGCCATTTCTAGAAAAGAGGAGGCTTTTAAACAGTACCAAAACAATAGGTCAGAGGATCGCAGGGCCAACTATATAGTGATGAGAAATTCTTGTTCAACCAAAAGTTGAAACGTAAAATCATCCACATGCCAAAGAATAGCAAATTCTTTTGGTCATTTGCCAAAAGTTTAAAGGAAGACGTTAGAGAGTCTTCCTTTCTATCACTTATTCATAATAATAACAGAACCGTATCAGACTTTAAAGAGAACGCGAACTTGTTTGGCAAGCAGTTCGCTTTCAATTCAACACTGTCACAGTCAGCTCAGGTGGCACCTTCTGTTCCAGAAGCTGGCTGCTCCTTCGGTAAAATTTACTTTAGGACGCGGGCGGTGATGAAAATTTTAAAAAATCTTGATACAAATAAGTCAGCCGGTCCAGATGGTATAACCACCATGGTGGTTAAAAATACCTACACCACTATTTCAAAACCTCTGCGCAACCTTTTCTACCTCTCCTTCACTTCGGGTATTCATCCTACCCAATGGAAGGTTGCCCATGTTTTCTAAATTCCCAAAAAAGGTTATAAAAGCGATCCCTCCAACTACCGCCCTATTGCTATAACTTCAGTCCTCTCCAAGATAATGGAGAAAATAGTAAACCAAAAGCTTCTGAAATACCTGGACCACAAAGGTTTGCTTCATGATCGTCAATACGGGTTCAGAGCCCATCGTTCAACCAGAGATCTCATGACTTACCTTTGTGAGAAGCTAAGCATCAGCCTTCATCATTCTGGTGAGTCTGATGTTGTGGCTCTTGAT
This sequence comes from Poecilobothrus nobilitatus, assembly GCA_947095535.1. NCBI lineage: Eukaryota > Metazoa > Arthropoda > Insecta > Diptera > Dolichopodidae > Poecilobothrus > Poecilobothrus nobilitatus. The sequence continues at coordinate 254,665,169 of OX352772.1, read as the reverse complement.
ATTTCTAAGGCTTTCGATTGATTTTGGCACGATGCTCTATTAGGTCTAGGTAGAATCTTTCTAAAATGGATTGGAGATTTCCTTTCGAATCGCACGATTCGTGTACTCGTCGATGGATATTCATCTGACAAATTCAAAATGAATACTGGTGTCCCGCAGGGATCAGTTTTATCCCCAACTCTCTACTTAATATTTATCAATGACCTACACTAATTAACCTCCAATCCGATTCATAGTTTCGCAGACGACAGCACCCTTGTAGCTTCCTATGAGTTTCAAAGCCGCTGTAACATTAATCATCAAATTAATACAATAGCGAAAAATTTCACTATTAGTGAGCTAAATAACGATTTAGCAAAAATTCAAAAATGGGGTGAAGCCAACAAAGTTGAGTTCAATACCAAAAAAACACAATGCTGTTAGATCTCGCAGAAAATTGCCACTACTGTTCCTAACCCACTATTTCAGGGAGCAGTCTTGCAGCATTCAAAGGATTTAAACATGTTGGGTATCGGGTTAAACCAGAAATTGATTTGGTCAAATCACATTTTTGGTATACCTAAGGATGCAGCTAAATGTTCGGGTTTTTTGTATCGCTGCAAAACTTACTTTTCCGCATCTGATCTTCTCAATATCTATAAATGATACATTTTTTTTTTTTTTTTTTTTTTTTTACGAGGGTCGGTGGAAAACATCAAAAGTCACCCAAAGGAACTGCACGAGGTTCCTCTGAGTAGTGTTGGACTTTAACCAACCAAAACCACCCCCTTTAAAACCAAACTATAGGATTGGTCCTTTAATACATAATAATATAATGTACAGCTTGGTTTTTGGGGAAAAGGATGGGGGAAGGAATACTTGGGTGTTTGAATATAGGAAAATTGGGATTATGGAGGATGAAGGGAAAAATTTGGATAGTTATTTTGAAGAAAGATGTTAGTGTTCTTCTTGAATTTCGATATATCGTACACAAATGAATTACCAACTTTTGGGAACACATGTGCGGGCATAAGGTTCCATAAACGCGACGTGCGCATGACAAACGAATTCCCGAATGCTGTATTGCGCCATCTTGACAGTTCGACAGTGTATGGGTGGGCATCTGTTGCACTCCTCGTTTCACGTTGGAAAACTTTGAGTGGAGGCATCAATTGTTTTATTTCTTTAGAACAGGTGTTCACCCCTACAAGGTATCTATAAAAGAGGGTCAATGACCCAACAGTACGGCGATGGCAAAGTGGAGTGAGCGTTGAGGTAACACAGGGGTCGCCAATAAGGCGAATAGCTCTGTTTTGCACTTTGTCGAGAAAACCCAGCGCTGTTTGGGGCGCTCCATCCCAAATATGTGCATTATACTCCATTTTGGGCCTAATGTACATTTTATAGATGTTGAGAAGATCGGAAGGAGAGAAGTAAGCTTTACAGCGGTATAAGAAACCTAGACATTTAGTAGCATTTAGCTATACCAAAAATATGATTTGACCAGGTCAATTTCTGATTTAACTCGATGCCCAGAATGTTTAAATCTGTTGAGTCCTGCAAAGCCTCACCCTGAAGCTACTTTACGCGAGATTAAACAGCATAGCGTTTTTTTGGTGTTGAAATCAACTCTGTTGCTTTCACCCCATTTTTGCATTTTCGCTAAATCATTATTTAGCTCACTGATAGTGAAGTTTCTTGCTGTTCTATTAGTTTGGTGATTAATACCACAGCGGCTATGAAATTCATAGGAAGCTACAAGGGTTCTGTCATCTGCGAAACTATGGATTGGATTGGAGGTAATTGAAAGTAGGTCATTGATAAATATTAAGAAGAGAGTGGGAGACAAAACCGATCCCTGAGGGACACCAGCATTAATTATAAAATTGTCAGATGAATAACCATCGACAAGTACCCGAATCATGCGATTCGAAAGGAAATCTCCAATCCATTTTAGAAAGACCCTACCTAGTCCTAACGCTTTGCATTTTGCTAATAAAGCATCATGCCAGACTCGGTCGAACACTTTAGAAATATCCAGAGCCACTACATCAGATTCACCAGAATGGTGAAGGCTGATATTCAACTTTTCGCAAAGGTAAGTCATGAGATCACCGGTTGGACGACGGGCTCTGAACCCGTATTGTCGATCATGAAGCAAACCTCTACGATCCAAATATTTCAAAAGCTTCTGGTTTATTATTTTTTCCATTACTTTTGAAAGAACCGAGGTTATAGCAATAGGACGGTAGTTAGAGGGATCGCTTTTATTACCTTTTTTTGGAATTGGGAAAACATGCGCAACCTTCCATTGGGTAGGGTGAATACCCGAAGTAAAGGAAAGATAGAAAAGGTTGCGTAGAGGTTTTGAAATACTTGAATAGGTATTTTTAAGAACCATGGTAGTGATACCATCTGGACCGGCTGATTTTTTTGCATCAAGATTTTTCAAGATTTTCATCACTGCTCTTGTCCTAAAGTATATTTTACCGAAGGAGTAGTCAACTTCAGGAACAGTTGGTGGCTTTAAAGTTGACTGAGGCAGTGTCGAGTTGAAAGAGAACTGCTTGCCAAACAAGTTCGCTTTCTCTTTGGAATCTGACACAATCATGTTATTAATATCAACAAGCGGAGGAAAAGAAGACCCGCTAGCGTCTTCTTTTAAACTTTTTGCAAATGACCAAAAGGATTTGCTATTCTTAGGCATGTGGATAAGTTTGCGTTTCAACTTTAGGTTGAATAAGAATTTTTGCCTGTTGATAACTCTCTTGCACCTGTTTCGAACCACTATATAGTTTGCCCTGAGAGCCTCCGACCTATTGCTTTGATACAGTTTAAAAGCCTCCTCCTTTTAAGGATGGCTTCACTGCAAATGCGATTGAACCAAGATTTGGATTTCCGTTTAATAGTTCTCATGGAGTGAGGAATAAATAACCTCATTCCAAGTAAAATTGTTTCACAAATCGCATTTGCAGCAAAGTCGACATTCCTATCGCGGAAGCACAATGACCAATCAAAGGATCTGAAAAAACTGTTAAGACCCTCCCAGTTCGCATGGCTGTATCGCCATACTAATTTTCTGGAAGGAGTCCTTTGATTGGTAATTGGGCCTACCCGGAAACTTGTTTTAACCAAACAATGGTCGGAGCCACCCAGGGGGCAACCAACTGAAACCACATATTTTTCAGGGTGTGTGGTCAGGAACAGATCCAAGAGGTAGCTTTCTTGATCAGCACGATTTGGGATCCTAGTGGGATTTTGGACAAGTTGAGAAAGGTGGAAAAGAGATGAGAATAGTTCAACTTGTTTCCCAATTGAGTTTTGACTCAGAGAAGTGTTACTAGAAAAGTGAAGCCAGTCTCTATTATGAATATTGAAATCACCCGCCAGAACAATTTCAGTTCCTGGATATGAATCCAAAATTTCATTGATCTGGTTTGAGAGATTTTCAATTTCCACAACAGTTTCCTCTTCACTTGAGTTGGGTGATCTGTATAAGAAACAGAAATGTATGACTTGCTTTCTAACGAGGATTTTTACCCAAACATAGTGGAAAGTTGGGCTAGAACATTTGAATTTATTAAGAGTGTTGAAAGCTGTGTCATTTTTAATATAGATGGCGATACCTCTTGTAGACACGAAATGTGAAACGAGTGTGTAGCCAGTAATATTAAAATTATCATTCTGGCCGTTAACTTGAGTTTCACATAGGGCAAGAATTGCTGGTTTGCTAGACTTAATCACTTACCTTTAATCCCTATATTTGCTGGTTTGTCAGCTGTTGGAGCACTTTCTGGCGGTGCTGCAGGTATAGCAAAAGCTGTAAGTGATGCTAAAAGTGTTCGTAAACAATTACATGAGAGTGAGCGTCATAATAAAATGATGGAAGCAATAACATTAAAAGGAGGAAAAGGATTACATTTAAAACCGCACAAAAAAGGTTTAGGTCTGTTTTTGAATCCAAAAAACCATTAAACGAGCTACCCAAAAGAGCACTCAACAATTATGAAATAGAAGAATTTGGAAGAAAATATTTAAAATATTTCCGAGGAGCTTTTATGAGAGATAAATTACCAGCACATAAACTTCGAAAATATGAAACTGGTATAATAAATTTGGATAATTGTAATATCAAAATATCAAAACTTTAATTCATATAATTGCGGTCATCTATGTTAGGAATTTTTATTTCATATTGTTAACAAAAAAAATTATCAGTAAATAAAATATGAGAAAATGTAAAAAAATTTTTTCTTTATTTAAAAACTAACCTACATTAATAATTTTGTTCAAGTTCGAGGTTATTTCTTTCTATTTGAGAAAAAGAAACAAAAAGTTTTGATAAAGAATAATTAGAATTTATTCCAAAAAAAAATTTTTTAAAGAAAAATTGAATTAAATTGAAACATATCTAATATATATATATATATTATTTATTTATTTTTTTTTTTATGGTGATGAATTAACCTTTAAAATCTATAAAAGCAGAATGCATTTCTGAAATACCTCATTATTTCAATTAAAGATATGTCAATAACATTAACTTTAAACGGGAACTCTTCTATATTGACAACCAATTATTTTCCTCCTATAGACCTAAAAGGGAAAGAATATACGTGCGGTTTAGTAGATTTTCAAACATATAATTCAATACCGAATATAGATGAGAAGAATAATAGATTTATTACTTATTGATGATAAACCTATTATGATTCCAATAGGTTCATATGAAATTGAAGATATTGAAAGAATTCTCAGAAAAACCTTAAATATAACTAAAACAGATAAGGAAAAATTAAGTTTAAGAGTTAATTAATGTATTAAGTTTAAATAATAATACATTAAAGAGCGAAATTTTTGCTGATAAAGAAATGGATTTTGCAAGAGGAGATACTATTGGAGGATTATTAGGCTTCAGCAAAAAGATATTATCAGCTAATAAATGGCATACTTCAGATCTTTTTGTTGATATTAACAAAGTAAATATAGTAAGAATATAATGTAATATTATCTCCGGAACATATATAAATGGAATGGAAGCATGCATTTTACATGAATTTTGTATTAATGTCAGTCCTGGATATAAAATAATTGAAGTTCCTAAAAGTGTAATTTATCTACCAGTAACTGTTAATCAGATAAGATCTGTCACTATTAAATTACTCGATCAGAACGAAAATTTAATTAATTTTCAAGGAGAAACAATAACACTTAGATTGCATTTAAAAGTTTTAAAATGTTAGTGTTTAATTAAAACCAAGATTCTTATATATATTCTCAGTGTCGATCTTCACATTCCAATGTATTAAAGTCAGCAGGAGGAGAAGGAACACAACACTACAAATCAAAAAAAAAATTAACTCTCGAAAATCAGCAATATCTAAAATTACTTGGATACCAATTAAAATGAACCTAATGAACCTTTTTGGTGAACCTGTTTTTGATGAAACTATAATTAGTGCTCACTGGCATACATATTATCCCTTCAACATAACCAATACAAACACCAATAGTAATATAAGAATAGTAATACAAAATCAGAATTTAAATATATTACCTTCCACAAGTTTTATTTATATAGAAGGATATCTATCAAGTCACGATAGAACAACTCTTAAAAATACTAAACTAGTTAATAATGCTGCACCATTTCTATTTGAGAGAATTGCTTATACGCTTAAGGTAAGGTAATTGATCATAATAATAAGGTTGGTATAACTTCAACGTTAAAAAATTCTGTTTCACTTATTGAAAACGAAAGCAGTGCTTTATTCAATGCGAGTTGGTCCCCAAAAACCTTAAATTCAGTTGGAAGAGCATTATTTCAGTTTTTACGTTCCTTTAAAGAGATTATTAGGATTTGCGGAAGATTATAAAAACTATATTCCTAATGCACAACATGAATTGATATTAACACGCGCTGGAAGCAACAAAAATTCACTAATATGTTCAAATGCTACTGAGAAACCGGATATTTCTATTACAAAACTAGGCTGGAGAGTTCAACATGTTAATTTGATGGATGCACCAAAAGATCAATTATATAAAAGTATTGGTAATGGTTCTGTTATGAAAATGGGTTTTAGAAGCTTGGATTTAAACGAGAATCCATCATTACCGCCAGCAAATCACTTCATTTGGAATGTTAAATCATCTTCACAATTAGAAAAACCTCGTTTTATTATTTTCGCTCTACAAACTTATCAACAAAATATCGAAGAAAATCTTTCAAAAGACCCTTCAATATTTAATCATTCTGATGTTTCTAATTTAAAAGTATATTTAAATTCTCAAGTATATCCATATGAAGATATGAATTTAGAGTTTTCAAAAAATCGTTATGATTTAGCATATGAAGCATACTCGAATTTTCGAAGTGCTTACTACAATCACTAAACATCAAAACTTTTAGTTTCATGGGAGAATTTTAAAGATTCATCTCCAATTTTTATAATTGACACCCGCTACCAAAATGAAGATCCTAAAATGGGTCCAGTTGATATAAAAATTGAACTGAAAACTATCAAAAGAATTCCAGAAAAAACTACCGCTTATTGTCTCATTATTCATGATCGCTTAGTAGAGTTTAAACCGTTAACAGGTGAAGTAAATACAATTATTTAAATTTCTAAATAAAAATAAATGATCTATAAAAAACGAAACATTAAAAAACTTGGAATCTTGTGGTATTTTTTGAATTTTTTTTTTTATGATTGCATTACACTGTATAAGTTTTTTTATTTACAAACTTTATAAATATATTAAATTTAATCAATTTGATTCTTCTGAAACATAAAAATGGAATATGTAATAATTGATATACAAGGTTTTCGAGATAATAATAATAAATTCATTTTAAAAGAAATTGCTATTCTTTCATCAAATGATGAAATTCAACATTTTATAATAAGATCTCCTTATGATTATCATTATTTAGATACAAAAGCAAAATATACAAATAGATGGCTCACTAAAAATCATCATGGCTTACAATGGTCTGACAGCAAAACACATTTTTGCGATATTATCAATTTTTTTAAAATTTTTATATCCAATCAAACAAAAATTTATGTTAAAGGAGAAGAAAAACGATCTTGGATTATTAACATATTGAAAAATAATAATGTTTTTGATTTGAATAATCGTGATTCTACATGTTTAAAAATATTGAAGAATCAACAAATTCATTCTTCTAAAAGATGTTCTTCTAATCATGTTGGTGTTTGTGCTTTGGAAAATGTTTACTTGTTAAAATTGCTGATTTAAGCAATTCAAAAGTATTTAAGAAGAGATCGATCAGAAACATATTCAATTTACTCTTCACAATCAATCGTTAATCATTTCAAAAAATAATATGGATAAAATAAAAAACGTCTTGAATAATAAACAATCTTCAAAAGATTATCAAAAATTAGTAAACACTTCATCGGAATCTACAAGAAAATGGGGGGAAGAAATCAGAAGTCAATATAACAAAAAAAATTTTTGTGAGCAGTACAAAGAAAAAAACAACCTAAATAACTAAAATTATAAATTTATAAATTTTTCTGTAATTATTATAATTTTTTAATTTTTTTTTGTATTTAATAAAAAATATCTATGGTAAAATAACTTGTTTTTTTTTTTTTTTGGACAGTTTTCAGAAAAATCAGAATTTGGATTCAAAAATCAAAAATCTGCAACAGATTACAATAAAAATTCTTCATCACGACAAAAGAAGAAATAAGTTAATTAAAAATTGTTTAAAAATCTGAAAATTGTTAAGTATTTAGAAAATCTAAAATGTAAAAAAAAATTTTTTAAAAATATTAAATAAAAAACACAAATTGCAAATTGTAAAGAAAATTTTTATTTATAAATTTAGCATTAAAGGAATCTTAAAAACAAAAGATTCAGCGTTATACAAAATTTTATTATTGTTTTATAATTATATTTTTTTTTAATATGAAAATTTTAAAACAAAATAATTATTTTTATTTGAAACTATTTTGAATTTGTAAATAATTTCATCGTTATTAATTTTCTCGTTCAAATTGTTAATTATTGAATTCGTAAATTTATTAACATATTGTGTGGGGAAATATGAGTAGAAGTCAGTTGTTTCCACATACAAGCTCTTTAGGGGGGTTCCATCTTGATCTATAAACTTTGATTCTCTGCTTTCCAATTTAACGATTTGGAACTCTTTCTCCAGAGGAAGTTTACTAAATGCAAAATATATTTTATTTACATTTGTTACATTGTTGAGTTCGTCTATAAAGTTTTGCATGTTCTCTTCCTCTTCCTCTTCAGAAAAGTCTAGCTTCCTCGACATCTTCGATTTTGAAGAGTTACCTCGTTTTTCTTCTGCTTGTGTTTTTAAGAAATTACTCTTCTCTTCCTCTTCCTCTTCAGAAAAGTCTAGCTTCCTCGACATCTTTGATTTTGAAGAGTTACCTCGTTTTTCTTCTGCTTGTCTTTTTAAGAAATTACTCATTTTGGTGTTTATTGTTTAAATGCTTAAAAATAACTAATGAAATGTATATGATTTTTTGAAGTATTTATACTGTTTTTAATTTATTTATAATATATAATATATTTATTAAATATTATTATTATTATTAAAGATAAGCATAAATCTTGAAAAGCACTCAAATTTGCCTATAATTTCAAAATTGACTTACCAACAACGAACCTAATTAGATATGAAAGTTTTACAGCATTTATTTGCTTCTAAAAAAAAAACAAAATTCTTGTTAAATGGCTTGGTTGCCATGCAATTCACAATTCTTAGAAAAATAGAAACAGATTAGTTTTAATTTGAGAAAAATGTTTTTTTTTTTATTTTAGCAGGATGATTGTGGTTTTATAGTACCCAAAAATTTCTTGCAAAACATTCTACATCCAGTTTCTACAAAACATTCAAAGTACTTACTTGATTTACGATTTAAACTGAGTACTTCTATGATAAGAATCGAATTAGATTATTTTAAATTTTTGGTAATAAGAAAAAAAAAAAAATATAAATTAAACACACTTTAATTCTGAACAAGAACAAGAAATATATAAGAATGTATCTTTGCGGTTTATACTGTACTTCTATGATAATAATCGGTTTTTAAATTTTTAAAATTTAAAAATTTTTTTTTTTATATAAAAGCAGAAGCAAATAAGCAAAATTAATTATAAATTAGTACAGTTTTAATTAGTTTAGTTTAGATTGAATTATTTCGGTAAGGAAAAATGCCAACAAAGTCGGAAATTAATAAAATGGGATATTCATCATATGGTTTACCATGTGAATATCAAATTATAGAAGCTGCAAACATAGGAAAACCTTGCTGTGCTGTACAGATTCTATGATCTGCCCTGGGATGATTATGACTTCAAGCTAGTTTGTCAACGTCATACTTTCCCAGAGCAGGTGTTCTGTGTAAAGTGCTTTTTGGAAATGAACGAGAGCTCAAAAAAATCTTGGTGCTCAACTTTCCATTTGCAGTATTATGTTGCTGAATTTGACTCCAAGGAAAATGCTGAATATTTTATATCTAATCAAGAACCCGAGTGTATTAGGTGCTCTGTAGAAAAAAATGTATGTAAAATAATCTCATCAGCCTATTATGATGAAAAGGCTGTTGAAATTAGTCAATTTTATATGAGAAATAGATGAAATAAAAATTTAAAATAAATATTTTTTTTTTTTTTTTATGTTTATTTTTTATATTTATTCTTATTCAAATTTAGCTTATGGTATTTTTTAATTATTTAGAAATTTTGAAATGCCGCCATGGTAAAGTATTGTAGCTATTTGAAATTAAATACCTTTTGTTATCAAACGGACTTAAAGTAATCTTTTTCTGAGCTATTGTGAAAAGTGTATGATTTCGAGATATAATACTGTTCTGCTCATTTATATATTCCTTATTGTTATTCAAAGAATTCTTATAATTTTCAAAAAAAATTTCTTTGCTTAAAACGTTTTTCTTAACACCTTTGGCTTTTTTTACCGTTTCAAATTGAAAACCATTTTGCAGCACTTGAATACTGTACATCTTAGCACGAAGACCTGCAAATTTATAAAATATTTTACCGTTGTTTTCGTCTTTCATTAAACCTGGAATTTTTTTATTTGTTTGAGGTATTCCATATAAATTATTTTCTGGGTAATCAGATGTATCGAAACGAAAATATTTTTTTTCATGTCATCATAAACATATTTTGTATGTATTAAGTAAATTAAGGAATCTGTATCAGTATAACAGAGCTCACAATTATTAGCATATGTTTCTTTCATAATCATAATGAAATTCGTATAATTTAGATTTAGAAATATCTAAAATTGTCATTCCTACATAAATTGGTTTATCGAAAATTACATCAGTTTTTAATAATTCAATTGCTAATAAGTTTTCATTAAATATTTTTCGAGAATGAAAATTTAGTCGAGAAATCAAAGATTCAGCGTTATATCGACCCTCCCATGATGTTACAAGTTTAATAGTTCTACGCAGGCGAACGTTTTCCATTGTTTTTCCGAATACTGCATTGCATATTAATTTAAAAAAAATTTTTTCGAAATCGTTTTTTGCGTTTTTTCTTAATAATACAATTCAATAAATGATCTCATCCAGTCTGTTTGTTTAAATTTTAAAACTCGATGTATTTTTGTAATAAATAAACCCTCTGCTATATACTGCTTTAAATTTCGATAGTGAAGAACATAATTTTTCTTATTGTACAAAGTAGCTAACATTTTGATTTCATTAAATCCTGGAGGACTTAGTTTTTCTGGTGGTAAATCTGGTGGTTTTTCATTGTTAAATCTTTATGTCTATCGTGTATTATAGATGGATATTCCAAATCTACCTCCAATATATATCCAAATGGTGAATCATCTGGAATATTAATATCCAAATTGTTTAATTCTTCTATCCATTCAAGATCTTTGTAGGGTAAATATTGCAACATTGCCCAGGAGTACATAGCATTTATATCATAATACATCAGATATGTAGAATCTTCTTTATCATCATATTGAGGTAGATATTTGTTGTTAGCTTCTGCATATCTTTTTGAGCATTGTGTTAGTACTCCTCTAATTCCTTTTTCAATAAACATCAACATATCAACGTTATGTATTAAATCTATTTCTATTTTAGTGAGTTTTAATAATATATCCCATGCTAAACCAGGTACAGTAAAATAGTGAGCTGCATCTAAACCGTAATTTTCGAGACAAGTTTCTCTAAAATTTTCAAATACTTCAGCAAGCAAAGTACATCCACTTTTAAATAAAGATCGGTATATTCCCCCAAATTTTGTATTTTAAATTCATTCCAAACTTTTTTAGCATGTTCATAATGTTCAAAACTTATATGCGTTTTATTTAAAGAACTATAAAATTGGTCTTTTGTAGGTAAATTTGTTTCATCAAGATTTAACCAGTTTTTTATATATTCATAAGGAAAAACTCCTTTTCTTGTTAATAGCTTCAATTTATCATCGCTAATATTTGTAAATTGAGTTCGTAAAATTTTGTTTTCACTCAAATAAGATGATAACTTATCTAAAGATGAAGCCATAAAACGAAATGAGTCTATGAATTTAAATATTATTCTACTGTTTTTAATAAATTTAATTATAGCAATGTAATTTTCTTGATTATTTGGAATTATGTTGACTGTACCACCAATACTAGCACATATATCCGTTATGGTTAAATGAGCATCATATTTGCTAAGGTTATGAAAAACTACTGGAATTGTATTAGAATTTTTAAAATTGAGATTACAATTTTGATGAGCGGCCCCTCTATAATTACCAGTTATATGACAATGATCTTTAACTTTTATATCCGTATTCAAAATTTCTTTTTCACATATATGACAAATATTAGTCAATATGAATTCTTCAATTTGTTGTTGAGATAATTCTGTTATAGGTTTCAAATTTGAAAAAACAGTTTCCACCTCATGAGCTATTCGTTGTAATTCTGTGCTAAACCATTCCGCACATTTTGAACCTCTATAGCTATCATAAAATGATAACGTATTATTGTAAGAAGTTTTAAAATAATATCCTACCCTGTGTGCTATATGTTGTTGGTATTGCTTAGTATTATGAGTTATATTAGATACTGGTTTCAGAATACATTCAAAGTCCGCATAAATGACAAATGGAACCTTTTGTTGATTTTTAAAATTTTTAAATTTTACAGTTTCTTTTGAAAAAGAAATTTTATACTCATTTAATTGCTTACAATGTTCTGTATGACTATTTAAAAGATCTTTTTTGTGAAAATAATGAAGACAGCAATCGCATACAAATATTTTTCCGTTACGCTTTGATTTTTGCTTGCTCAAAAGTCTTGAAAGATTTTTAATCCAAACATAATGATAAAATACTGGTTCAAGAATTTCATCTTCATAATTATTTTTATATTGATTTTGAATTACCAATAGGTTAGCATGTTTTTGTTTCTTATTTTCTGTT